>BJBW01016705.1:0-20716 GCA_004320125.1 Scolopax mira
GGTGTGGTGGGAGGTGTCCATGCCCAGGGCAGGGGGTGGCACTGGGTGAGCTTTAAGGTCTCTTCTAACTCTTAATTGATGACCATGGTTGAATTGGTGTTTCTGGAGACAACAGGGCAGAAAGATGCTTTGGGGATTGCTGGCTGTTGTGTCTTTTTGGGAAAGCTCTGTCACCAGCTCCTGACATTACAAAGAGTAGCCCAACAGACCAGTGGCTTCTTTTCCCAATTGAAGGTGAGGTTGGTCAGTCGCTGTCTGGCATGTTCTTCCTGACAATCTTGGTGGGTTTATGCTAAAACCAACTAGTGGACTGGGATAAATCCTAGTTGACTGCTGCGAGGGCTGATGACCTCTGGTTTTTGGGGAATCTGTCCCATCTCCCGCCTGCAGGGCCAGAGGGAGGCAGGGATGGATTTCTCCATGGGCCAGTTTCCAGCAGAGAAGAGTGGGAGGCAGCAGGAGGCAACCCCTCTTGCTTTGAAGGGCACTTGAGCCCTTGAATAACATCCAGAGGTTCATGCATATGTCTGGGAATCAAAACCAGCTGAGTCCAGCTTCAACGATCGCTTCTAGGTTCCCTTGAAACAGTTTCTCAGCTTGCTCAGGTGATTCTCACTGTACCTGAAAAATAAAAACCCATCGCTTCAATAACAAAATTCAAAATTCATTAATAAATCCTGCCCGGCGTAGGTGCACTACGCCATCCTGGACCTGAATTTTTGCCGCGTGTTCTAGGGCAGTGCTGTCCCTTCTCTCTCCCTCTGGGGTGATCCTCAACTCACCAGTCTTCTCCCATCCCCCAGGACTCTGGGCTCTACCTGAAGGAGCTGATTGAGCCGGTGCTGACGTGCTTCAACGATGCTGACAGTCGGCTGCGGTACTACGCTTGTGAGGCTCTCTATAACATCGTCAAGGTGGCCAGGGGCTCCGTCCTCCCACACTTCAACGTGCTCTTTGATGGCCTCAGCAAGGTGAGAAGCATCCTCTGAACCCCCACGTGGCTTGTCTTTGCCACGCTGGAGAGCTAAGGCTTCTTCCTTAGTCCTCCTCTCCGGGTCAAACAAACCGAGTTGGCCATGGTCTTCTTTCCAGTCGAACTGGTTGGCTTTGACCCAGGGAGGTCAGAGAAGGAGCAGATCCCGCAGTAGCTACTGATGGTGTGGGTGCTGGAGTTCAGTGGAAGATACCTTGTTTTCTGGGGGTCCTCTTCCCCCCAGGATGTCTTTTACTGCTCTGTGTTGGGTGGCATTAGAAAATGAAGCTGCAGGTGGGGTGGCTTTGCAGCATTGTGGCTTTGGTGGGCCCCGTAGGGTCAAAATCGTGCCTTCACGTGCCTGTCTTCCCAGATTTTTGCTGGAAACTTGTATCCCTGGATTCTATTTTCCCTGGCAACTTGTATTTCTTTACCATTTGGGAGCGTGGGTGCTGGTCAAAACCCACGAGGCCGGGGGTTTTGGGGCAAGGCCGGGATGGATGCTTGATATTCCCCTTAGGAAGTCTCTCAGGAGAATTGTTGGAGATAAAGGGGCTTCTCTGTGTCTGTCCCTCTTGATGCCACAGGAGAGCGTGGGTCCCGGGAGCCTGCTGGGAGCAGACCTGGGACCCCCCCCTGCTTCAATGGCTCTTGTTTCTGTCCTTCACAGCTGGCTGCTGATCCCGACCCCAACGTCAAAAGCGGTTCTGAGCTCCTTGATCGGCTTCTCAAGGTAAATTTTTTCCCTCCCCCTCTGGCAGAGAGTCCTTGGGGCCACCCTGCAGACATGTCCTGGCTGTGGGGGGATGCGTTGGTCCCCGAGGCTGCAGCCACTAAAGCCACCCCAGGCTCAGCCCCCTGGCTACTGTCGAAGCATTTCTTTCACCACCTCTTGGATTGAGGGGCTGGAGGTGATCCCAGGGACCCCTGGGTTGAGGGAGGTTATCACAGAGCCACGTTTATATTCAGCTTTTGGGAGCTGGGGGCCTGGGGAAGCAAGGTTTTATTCCGAGCAGGGTTGCAGCCCCATCCCAGGCAGGAGAAAGGCTGTTCCTCTGCTTTTCCTCCTTTCCCCATGCAAGGTTTGGGGGTTGGGGATCTCAGTTGCCCTTCCTCTTTTGCCTCCCAATAGATTTTTTTTTTTTTTAATATTTTTTTTTTATCCTCCCAGTTCTTTTTCTGCTACTCAGGAGGCAAGTGGCTCCCTCCCACCCCCCCAGCAGTTAACTCAGTCTCTGCATCCCCTTCTCCAGACCTTCCTGCTGGGAGATCTCTGCTCCCACCGCAGAAGAAGAGCTTGAAAAGGAAAACCAGGGGCTTCTCCCACCCCCTGAGGCCTGTGGTCACATCAAAGGTGCTTCCTCTGGTGTGCAACACACGTGGAAGCATGACAGGGGGATGCTCCCACCCTCCTGTTCAGCCAGGCTGGCTCACAGCAGGCAGGAGCCTTCCTCCCTGGGTCTTGCTCAACATTAGTCTCTCCCCGAGGGGAATTACTCATCACTTCAATAAACCTCATGATTCCTTCTCCCCGGGTCTCCTGACCCCACACATCAACGGCTTGTCATCTTTTTCCTGTCATGTGCCTCCAAAAAACCAAAAAGGCCGGGTGGGGGCTGGTGGCCGTCCCTCCTTAACACCCTCTGCTTGGGCTCTGCAGGACATCGTGACGGAGAGCAACCAGTTTGACTTGGTGGGCTTCATCCCTCTGCTGCGTGAGAGGATTTACTCCAACAACCAGTATGCCCGCCAGTTCATCATATCCTGGGTAGGTATGCACCATGGTCCCAACTCCAAACTGCTGTCACCCACGGGCACCCCACATCTGGGTGTCCCTGGGTACCACTGAAAAAAGACCAGCCCCATCCTCCTGACACCTACCTAGCCTTTAAGTATTTATAAGCCTTGATCAGATCCCCCCTCAGCCTTCTCTTCTCCAGACTAAAAAGACCCAAGTCCCTCAGCCTCTCCTCAGAAGGGAGATGCTCCAGGCTCCTCATCATCTTGGTAGCCCTCTGCTGTCCCCTCTCCAGCAGTTCCCTGTCCTTCTCATCTCAATCTCCCCTGTTTCAGTTTGAAGCCATTACCCCTTGTCCTATGGCTCCCCTCCCTGATCCATAGTCCCTTCCCAGCTTTCCTGGAGCCCCTTGAGGGACTGGAAGGTCTCCCCGGAGCCTTCTCTTCTCCAGGATGAAACCCCCCAACTCTCTCAGCCCTCCCTTCCAGCAGAGGGGCTCCAGTCCTCCCAGCATCTCCGGGACCTCCTCTGGCCCCACTCCCACAGCTCCATGTCCTTCCTGTGCTGAGGACTCCAGGGCTGGACACAGTATTCGTGGTGAGGTCTCATCAGATTGGTGTAGAGGGGCAGAATCACCTTCCTCGACCTGCTGGCTACACAACTCCATGCTGTCCTCCTGTCCTTCCCCCCTCTACCCCATCCCACACAGCTCAGCTCTGAAATCCTCAGTATTGTGCCAGATTTGTGACCGTGATGTTTGTGTGCTTCTCTGAAACTCATCTCTTCTTTCATGTTCTCCTCTGAGCTAGATCCTGGTCTTAGAGTCTGTGCCTGACATCAACCTCTTGGATTACTTGCCAGAAATCCTGGATGGGCTCTTCCAGATCCTGGGAGACAACAGCAAGGAGATACGGAAAATGTGAGTGGGGATGCTGGATGGGTGTGTGAGCTGTGTCTTCCTCGTTGTCTGTCCGTCACCCTCTTCATTTCCTTACCGTTTTTTGGTGTAATGGCAGCAAAACCCCACGTGCATGGTGGGACATGGAGAAATCTGGCCAGCTTGGTTGGTGGATCAAAGTGTCCTTGGCCAAAGCCTCCCTTCCCCACCTTGTTGTGGCTGGAGTGGCTGTGGAGGACACTGTGGTCTGTGCTCGGGCAGGGGGTTGGCTCGGTTGACCAGTGTCCTCGCCATCCCATATTGGAGCCACGGAATCATAGAATCATAGACACATAGAGTGGTTTGGGTTGGAAGGGACCTTAAAGATCATCTAGTTCCAACCCCCTGCCGTGGGCAGGGACACCTCCCACCACACCACGTTGCTCAAAGTCCCATCCAACCTGCCCTTGAACCCCTCCAGGGATGGGGCAGCCACAGCTGCTCTGGGCAACCTGGGCCAGGCTCTCACCACCCTCACACCAAAGAAGTTCTTCTTAATATCTAATCTAAATCTCCTCTTTTCCAAATTAAAACCGTTGCCCCTTGTTCTGTCCCTGCACTTCCTGACAGAGTCCCTCCCCAGCTCTCCTGTAGCTCCTTCAGATATTGGAAGCTGCTCTAAGGTCTCCCTGGAGCCTTCCCTTCTCCAGGCTGAACAACCCCAACTCTCTCAGCCTGTTCATATAAGAGACGTGCTCCATCCCTCTTATCATCTTTGTGGCCATTCACTGGACCCTTTCCAACAGGTCCATGTCCTTCCTGTGTTGAGGACTCCAGAGCTGGACACAGGACTCCAGGTGGGGTCTCACCAGAGCAGAGCAGAGGGGCAGAATCACCTCCTGCTGGCCACACTTCTCTTGATGCAGCCCAGGATGGGGTTGTCTCTCTGGGCTGCCAGTGCTCACTGCCGGCTCATGTTGAGCTTCTCATCCACCACCACCCCCAAGTCCTTCTCCTCGGGGCTGCTCTCCAGCCATTCTCCACCCAACCCATATTTTTGCCTGGGATTGCCATGTCCCAGGTGCAGGATCCTACACTTGGCTTGGTTGAACTTCATGCGATTTGCATGAGCCCTCCTGTCCAGGTGTGCTTCTGGGATGGGTTAGGAGCGTTTTGAACAGCGTGGGAGCCACTCCTGGTGAGGTGAGGCCACCAGCACAGCCTCTCCAGGCTGGAGAAGAGGAGCCAGCATCACAAGCTTGCTCCTCCAATCCACTGCTGGTTTTGAGACAAAGAACAGAAGCACAGGAGCATCTGGCTGCACTCAGGGAGGTCAGAAGGTCTTGGCTCCTTGTGTTGGGAGGGTGTAACTGGACCTGTTTTGTTCACATGGGTCAGTGGTGAGACTGGTCTGGGTCCATCCTGCTGCCAAGCCTTCCCAGATCCTTCCTGCTTCTTTCTTTTTTTCCTGGTGTCCACACGTTATGGACCAAGCACTGAAAGCTTTGGGGGGGTTGTCTGCTCCCCATCCCAGCAGAACTTTGGGGGGGGTCTTACAGGAGTTGTGGGACATGGAGGGGTGGGTGCTCCATGCAGCTGTCACCTCCATCCTTCCAAGTCGTGCCACCAACATCCTTGCTGTTACAGTTTGGAAAACCCAAAGACACCAAGACCTTGAGCCCCGCACCCCAGAGCTGGCTGTAAAGGGGATATTGTCACCAATTCACACAATCTAGAGCCTTCTAAAAGTGACGTTTCCACAAGTATTAGAAGAGAAATTTGTTCTGTGCTGCTCAAACCAGTTTCGATGTGTTTTATGGAGACTGGGGCTCCGTAGCTTCTCAGTCCGAGGTGACTGAGCTCTCACTGGTGGCTCTCCCTCTCTGCAGGTGCGAGGTGGCTCTGGGGGAGTTCCTCAAGGAGATCAAGAAGAATCCCTCCAGTGTCAAGTTTGCAGAAATGGCCAATATCCTGGTGATCCACTGCCAGGCGGCGGGTGAGTGTCTGCCCAGGACCAAGCACTCGTGTCCACCTCTGGGTTTGTGGTACCCACCATGGGTTGGGACCACGAGTCTCCCATGGGTTCTTCACCAGTGACTGAGGAGGAGCTTGTGCCTGTCGAGCTTCAGCTGCCATTTAAAGGCTGCTGAACCCTGGAGTGGGTTCTCTTCTGAGAACCAAGTTCTTGATTAAACTGGGTGCCCAGTGGATTTGCACTGTTTAAGCCTAAAATCTGACCTTTCATCACTGGTTGCCCTGACAGTGATATCTTTTTCACAGTTTGGGGGGGGGAGGAGTTAATTAAACCCCCAGCTCTGGGAGCAATGCTTGACCCCGAGACACAGCTGCTACGGGTGTGACAGAGGAGACTCCCTTACGTGCTGGGAAACTTGACAGGACATCTGTAAATGAGGAAACCTGGATTATGGGTTGACCTGGGTTAACTCTGAAACCTAATGATTGTGTTTAAGCTCAACCTTGTTGCAGATTCAGTTCTTATCCATCTCCTCTGAGACCAAGCTGTCCCAGACCAGGGTCTCTCTGGGCTGGTGGTTCTGGGTGGAGCAGTGGCAGCTCTCTGCTTGCAGGTGGTCCTTTCCCTCACCTCTGCTTGCCCCCTGTCTTCCAGATGACCTGATCCAGCTGACAGCCATGTGTTGGATGAGGGAGTTCATCCAGCTGGCTGGCCGGGTGATGTTGCCTTACTCCTCAGGCATCCTGACGGCTGTCCTGCCCTGTCTCTCCTACGATGATCGCAAGAAGAGTATCCTTGTAACTCTCCCAGGGCCAGGAGAAGTCTTCCCACAAATGCTATAAACCTTCATTGCCCCTGTGGATGTCACAGGGGTTGCAGTAGCTGGGCTGGGGAAGCCCTGGTGGCTTCTCTGTGGCACCTAGTCACGCGTGGGACTGTGTGTTCCTTACACTGCCTCCAATCAGACATCAAGGAGGTGGCCAACGTGTGCAACCAGAGCCTGATGAAGCTGGTCATCCCAGAGGATGATGAAGTGGATGAGGCCAAGCAGTCAATGACACTCCCGGCAGAGCCCATCTCGGAGGAGTCCCTCTCCAAGCCAGAGGCGGCGTCCAGCGGTGAGTCCCCATTAGCATGAGCCATTAGAGGTGTGGGGAAGGTCAAGGGAAGGTCCTCAAGAGAAGTTCTTGAGTTGGTTTGGTGTCTTGGAGCAGCTCGGAGCACACAGGACCTCTGTGCTTTCTTTGAGCCTTGGGGTCCTGTTTCACAGATGGTCCTCTGCTGAGACAGACACGTTTGGTGCTGTGTAGAGGATGTTCCTGCTGTAGCTCTGGTGAGCATACTCATCACGCTTTGCTTTGACTTAATCATTAAGTTGACCTGAAAAAGATCATTTATAGTTAAACATTTAATGTCCTGCTATATAACATGAGAAGAAAATAGCCCTCTGTCTTGTGGTGGCTGGTTTGGGAGGAGTTACCATGACCTGAGAAGAGCTCAGAGAGCTGTGTTAGTTCCTAGGAGAGCATCAACATGTGTGTGGAGGATGGCTGTTTTGGGGAAGGGTAGAGAATATAAAGGAGAAGAATTCTGGGTCCTTTCCAAATTCACAAGATGGCTCTTGAGGCCATTCTGTGGGTATCATCCCAGTCCTAAAATATCCAGAGCAGAAAAGATAAAAAGTTGCAAGTGGGATGGGAGGCCTGGAAGAGTGTTCTAGTGAGAAGAAACTCACAGAGAAGGTCCTGGTGGACCAGTGCCTTCCAGCGCCCCTTTGATGCTGTTGTCCTAGGATGAGGAGTTGCTGCTTCTGGCACTGGCAGGTCTTTGTTGTCGTGTGAAACGTGTGTGGCATTTAAATGATGTGGGCTGATCTGTTGTGTTCTTCTGGGGCTGCAGGTTCAGCAAGGTCCTCTTCTGGTGGCTTTTGGGAAACGCTGCCGTGAGAGGGGGCGGGAAGGTGGGAATTCAAAGGCTATAAGGGTTTTCTCCTACAACAGCGGCTGGGTTGAGGAGGAGGAGGAGGAGGAGGCAGGGAGCTGGATGGGACAGGCAGGAGCAGGCAGAGGATCAGGCAGCGGCGCAGGCAGGAGCAGGCAGCAGACAGGTCAGCATTGGTGGTTCAGTGGTAGAATTCTCGCCTGCCACGCGGGAGGCCCGGGTTCGATTCCCGGCCAATGCAGCAGCCTTTTTGGAAGGGAAAATTGTAGTTGCCATAGCACAACAGCCAAATTTACTTTTGTTTTATCATTCCTTAATTATCCCTGGAATACCTCACTTTATTAAAATCTATCACAGAAGAGCTTTACGACATCAACAGAAAGTTGAATTCCTTTACTGTCTACCCCTTTGGGGCTGGATCCCACCCTGAAGCAGGCAGATCCCCCCCTGAACCCCGGGGGATGCTTTTCCACCTCAAGACTCCCCAGCTCTGCTCCCTGTTTTTTGCTGATGTGGCAGTTTCGCTCTGCCTGTCAGTAGAGGCAGTTTGGCACAAGGGGGCAGGAGGAGTCAAGTTTGGATCGCTGGGATTCCACCTGGAGTGGTGCCACAGAAGAGCTGGCCAGGAGGAGACGTCCTGGGTGGGATTCAGCCTTTCCTGTGCTTGGGTGGTACCTCCAGGTGTTGGAATCTAGACTCTGCAGCCCTGAGCTCCTTTTTCAAGACTGGTTGAAACCATCAGAAGGGGGTCTCTGGGTCTCCACTGCAGAGGAGAAGACCCAGTTTGGGGCAGAGGTCTGAAGCTGTGCAGGCTGCATTTTGCTGGGTAGATGCTGTCCTGTACCACCTTCATCCAGTGCCTTCAGCCGTGGAGAAGAGCTTGACAAGGAACGTAGAAAGCTTACGCCAGGCAGAAAGGATCCTCTCAGACATCCCTGGACCCTCAACAATGGGTGGTGATGCCTTTGCAGAAGGTCATGGAACCTCCCAGTCATGCTCCTCGCCTTCCCTGCCACCCCACTAACTGTGGCTCCTCTTTCTCTGCCCCCAGGTTCTCTGGATGCATCTGGTGACTCCAACTTCAGCAACAGCAGTGTCTTCACAGTAACCAGGTAGGGTCTGTGTGTTGCTTCAGTGGGGCTTGAGAAGAAGGGAAGGCTTCTTGGGGTACAGACGACGACTGACAAAGCTGTGGGGAGGGTTGGTCTGGGCTGAAGAGCAGTTGGGGTCTCCTGGGTCCAAGTGGGGTGGATGACTGGGGACGCTCTAGGAGTTGACTGCTTCTCTGTGATGCTTTTGCACCAAAATGTCCTTGATTTTAGGGTAAACTGAGGTGGGAGACCTTGCGAAGCCCCTCGGGGAGGTCTGGTGCTGTGCCATCCAGCTCCAGCAGCCAGAGAGGCAAGGGGTCTCCTGCCAACCTGTCCCCCCCACACCAGCCCATCCCACCATAACACATCCCAGAGCACCTCCAGCCTCAGCTTTCCAGGTTGATGCTCTTTCCCCCTCCATTCCCTTTCTGCAAAGCCCAGCAACTCCCTTGGTCTTCAGGATGCCCTCCGTTTTTTGGATGCCCCTAGATTTGGGGTTTTTTTGGCTGTGAATTGGTTTTTCCCTGGCTTTTCTGTCCCTGCTGCTTCCTGGCCCCTCTGAAGGGTGTGTGTGGGGCTGAAATCGGGAAGGGGAAAGGAAAAAAGAGAGGTGTTTAAATCAGGAGGACAAGTGATAACTGCGTCTCTGTGCTGAAGAACTGGCACCTGGGGTAGCAAGAGGGAGCGACCACCGAAGAGGACAGTGACTTGGTCACAGTGTCACCAAGAACCAGGAGGAGAAGGGCTGCCCAGAGCGATCCGCTGGATCCCCAAGTCCTGGGGAAAACCACCTGGGACAACAAGCGAGACCTTCCACCTCTCTAAGAGACTTGGTTTTACCAAGAGACTTGTTCTAAAGCCCCTTTTAAGTAGGAAACTCCAGGTTTTATCCCGAGTTTTACCTGCTCTGGAGCCCATTGCCCACCTTGTGTCACCTTTCCGCTGGCCCGGCGTTGGGACCTGGAAGATCACAGTGACACCCAACGTGGAGGACCCACCACAGAAGCCCTGGCCATCTGCCCGGTGGTCCATCTCTTGCTCAAGGCTGCCTGTACTGGCCCAGGAGCCCGGAGGAAGGCGAGAGCTGGTCCCCAGTAGCCAGACGTAGTTGGCACTGGGAAGCTGCCTGCACGCCCAACGCCCACTGGGTGTCAAGACAGGACCACGGGAAACCATCACATCGCCTTGAAAAGCTGGAAAACCCCACAAACAGAGGAAGTTGCAGCTGCCTTTTAAGATGAAGTCACTCTTTGCTTGTGTTTTTGTTCTTTCCTCCCCCCCGCCTCCTTCCTCCTCCTCCTCCTTCTGCTTCTTCCCCCCAAGTCTCCCCTGGCGAGCAAGTGATGGAGCACGGCCAGGCCTCCAGCTCTCACGCCCCCTTCTCCTGCCCTCCCCGCGCCCACCGGCTGCAGCCAAAGGAGGAGGACCTCGGGCAGCAGGGGTGGAGGAGCTCATGGCCCCGGCGTCTGCAGCAGGGTGAGGGGGAGACACCTCTAACATCAAGATGCCATCCAAGAAGATGACAAAGCCTTGACTGCTCCATAAGTGGATGCCGGGCACGTTCCCGTGGCCATAAACTGTCACACACCCCCCACAAACACACACACACACATCACACACTTTCTTCCCTGCTCATAAAACATGATCCAAAAAGCTTCCAGCTACACTTGGAAGGAGCTTCCTGGTGATATTCCCTAGGAAATTGGGGATGGTGGCTGTGCCAGACAGAAACTGGCTCCCGGGCAAGCTGGGCTGGAAGGGCTGCAGGGCTCCCCGTTGCAGGTGGGGGTTCCAGCTTCCAGCTTTTGTGAAAACCATCCTTGGAAGTGGCCCAGAAGCGGTGTTTTTTTGAGGTGCTGGAGGCTTCCTCTAGCCCAGCTGACCCCGCTGAGGCTGCAGTCCCAGTTCAGGAAGGGGAGGTGGAAATGTGGTGGTTGGAGCAGAGCCTGGGCTTCCTTCCGTCGGTCTGAGCTGCTGCAGGAGAAGACACAGACGTCTGTCCTGTGTCGCTGGACCCAAACAGCTGGGAAGTGGCTTTTTAGGCTCTTGGAACTGCGTTGGTGTTTCATTTCAGATGGTTTGAGACATGCTGGGGTTTGGGTCTCAAAGCCAGGCTTGATGGGGCTTGGAGCAACCTGGTCTAGTGGGAGGTGTCCCCTACCCAAGGAAAGGGGTGGAACTAAATGATTTTTTAAGTTCCTTTCCAACCCAAACCATAGTATGATGACATGGGGGCTCCAGAGGAGCCTTTGTGGTTCTTTCTCATGCAAGGCTTCTGGTTTTGGGTGGTGTTCAGCAACACACGGACACGTGAAGCTGCAGAAAGGGCAAGGGGCTGCCACGTGGCTGCGTTTAAATTGGACTTTTAAACGTGGTAGTTAGGGCTTGGTACAAAGCTAAAATTGGTGCTGCTTATCTCAGGCTGGAAGCTGCCTGAGCCCTTGAGAGCGAGCTGGGGAGCTCATGGAGGTGATGAACACTTGGGTGGAGGGTAGGGATGGTGCTGCGTGCCCTGCAGCACCCAAGGGATGGTTGGTTAAAGGCAACACGATGGTTTGTTTGGAGCTCATGCTTTGGTGTCCCGTTCTCCAGCAGCTTCTGTGGTGGAGTCTGCCTTGGTCCAGGTTTTGGGTCCTCCTGAGGAGGCTCCTCCTGACTCTCCTCTCCAGCCTGGAGAGAAGAGATGGCTTCCCTTCCCTGCTTCTACTGTGCCCTTGGGTGGATGAGCTGGAGAGGGGGGACCTTGGGCACACTGTCCCAGCCTTTGTCGTGGTGACCCACAGTTGTCAGATGAGACCTTAGCCTCATCTCTTCTCTGGGAGAGCCACTCATGGGCACTTCCAGTGCTGGGAAACCACAGTAAGGAAGGAGAAGAAAGCCAGGAGCACTGATATCAGAGTGATGGAGGAGGAGGAAAAGGACAGCTTGTGGGACCAAGAGCAGAGAAGGAGCTATTTCACCTCCTGGCCGCTGGCTCGGGCCCGTCGAGCGGCACAGCTGCCAGCCCATATGGGAGCTGCCCTTGTGACTTGGCCCACAATGAAAGAACCTGGATATTTCCACCCTTGGCAAGGCCGGTTGAAGGCTAGAGCCTGGCCTAGACCTTCACCTTCTCTGCAAAACGGGGTCAGGAAAGCAGCTGGGCCAGGCAGAAGGCCAGGAAGGAGATGACAGCTGAGGCGTTGGCAGAGAAAAGGCGACTGCTGAGGAGAGGGATGGCAGAAACCCTTTGAAAAAAAGGAGAGAAATGAGAAAATGGGCTGATGAAGGGTCGCGGGGTGAAACAACACAGCCGTGGGTTGAACGCAGTGGGGAAGCGAGCTCCGTTAGCTCTGCTGGAGGCTTCTTTCTGAGATGGAAACCTAGACCTGGGTGGCTTGAGATGCCCCACCGCTCAACCTGAGCGTGGGGTCCCAGCATCCGACCTCCTTCGTGGCTCAGTTCGCCCTAAAACCGTGTCCTTGTCCTCGTGGGCGAACCAGGGAGGAGGTGCCGGGGCCACCTTTCATCCTCAGGAGGAGAATCTGGGGTAGTGGGTTAGATGGAAGCGATGGCATCTGACATCTGCCCGGCTGCAGATGCGGGCCCAGGGAGGGGGGGTGGCATTAATGCAATGCCATTACTGCTGCTCCCGCTGCCCGGGGATTAAGGAGAGCTGCCAGAGCCCGCTCCCGAGCCACATCCCTGGCAGCCATCGCCATGCTCTGCTGTTGTTTCCCCCCCCCTGCACCCCCCGGCGAAGGCGGCACCCCACGGGGCTGCGGTGCTGCTGTCTCAAAGAGATGGGAGCGTGATCGGTGGGAGATTCTTAACCCGATTTCATAGAATGGTTAGAGTTAGAAGGGACCTTAAAGACCATCCAGTGCCACCCCCTGCCCTGGGCAGGGACACCTCCCACCACACCACGTTGCTCCAAGCCCCCTCCAGCCTGGCCTTGAACCCCTCCAGGGATGGGGCAGCCACAACTTCCCTGGGCAACCAGTTCCAGTGTCTCACCACCCTCACAGTAAAGAAGTTCTTTCTGGTGTCTAATCTAAATCTCTCCTCTTCCAATTTAAAACCATTACCCCTTGTCCTGTCACTACACTCCTTGACAAAGAGTCCCTCCCTAGCTCTCCTATAGCTCCCCTTCAGGGGAGGCTGCTCTAAGGTCCTCCCGGAGCCTTCTCCTCTCCAGGCTGAACAACCCCAGCTCTCTCAGCCTGTCCTCAGACAGGACGTGCTCCATCCCTCTGATCATCTTTGTGACCCTCTTTTGGACTCATTCCAACAGGTCCATGTCCTTCCTGTGTTGAGGGCTCCAGAGCTGGACACAGGACTCCAGGTGGGGTCTCACCAGAGCAGAGCAGAGGGGCAGAATCACCTCCCATGACCTGCTGGCCACACTTCTCTTGATGCAGCCCAGGATGGGGTTGTCTCTCTGGGCTGCCAGTGCTCACTGCCGGCTCATGTTGAGCTTCTCATCCACCACCACCCCCGAGCCTTTCTCCTCGGGGCTGCTCTCCAGCCATTCTCCACCCAAAGGGAGACAGCCGCCCCCCAGGGCCCACCACAGGCTGCTACCCCGCTCCCCCCGCAAAGCCCGGAGGGGGGAAGGCCCCTTACCGTGCAGCCTGCCCGGGCGCTGAGGTGCTCGGCCGCCACCAGCAAGGCGTTGAGGGTGGCCCCGCCGCTGCCCAGGCGGGCCCAAGGGTCCTCCACGGCCAGGAGGAGCGGAGGGGGGCGCAGGCCCAGGCCGCCCCTCAGCCGGCGGGCCTCCAGCTCTGCGGAGCGAGAGGCCAGCGGCGCTGAGGGCTGGCACCCCCCGCCCCGCCGCGGGGAGAGGGAGAGGGCGAGCGCCAGCCCCGCCGCTTGCCTCGCTGGAAGGCGGAGACGCAGCCGCCGGGTTGGCAAGTGAGAAGGAGGACGCTCCACTCCACCGCCATGATGGCTCCTTCCGGGCCATCCTGACCGGCGGCCGCGGGGCCTGCTGGGAGATATAGTCCCGCCCGCAGAGGGAGAAGGGGCGGTGCAGCTCCGTGTGGACTACAACTCCCAGCGTGCACTGCGCGGCAGGGCGGCCCCGGCTGGCTTAAAGGCACAGTGCACCCCTTCCCCGGCGCTACCCGCCCGAGGGTCTTGCAAAAGAAGAATGGGGCGGGGGAGTTTGACGTTTTAATGTCCCCAAATGGGTCACGCCCTGGGTCATCCCTGTCATGAGTCCGCCCAGTCTCAGCTCGGTTCATCACGGCGGGGGGGGGGGGGGGGGGGGGGGGGCGGGGGGGGGGGGGGGGGGGCGGGGGGGGGGCCGGGGGGGGGGGGGGCGGGGGGGGGGGGCGCGGGGGGGGGGGGGGGGGGGTGGGGGTGTCCCGGGTGCGGGCGGTGGGTGCCGGGGTGGGTACAGGGGGGGTGCTGGTGCGCCGGTGTGAGTGTCAGGGTGGGTACCGGGGGGTGCCGGGATGGGCACCGGGTTGAGGTACCGGGGGTGCCGACATTGCTAGGGTGTATACCGGGGGTACTGGGATGGGTACCGGGGTGGGTACCGGGGGTACCGGGGATGCCGGGGTTCGTGCCGGGGGCACCGGTGGTGCCGATGTTGCCGGGGTGTGTACCGGGGATAGATACCGGGGATGTCGTTGTGCCAGGGTGGGTACCGGGAGTACTGATGTGCCGGGGTGGGTACCGGGGGTATCGGGGATGCCGGTGTGGCGGGGTGGGTACCGAGGGTATGGAGGTGGTGACCGGGAGTAGGTACCGGGGATGCCGGTGTGCCGGTGTAGGTCCGGGGGCGAGTACCGGGGTAGATACCGGAGATGCCGGTGTGCCTGGGTGGGCACGGGGGGTGAGTACCGGGGATGCCGGTGTGCCTGGGTGGGCACGGGGGGTAAGTAGCGGGGTAGATACGGGGATGCCGGTGTACCGGAGTGGGTACAGGAGGTGAGTATCGGGAATACGGACGTGCCGAAGCGGTTACCGGGGTGGCTACCGAGGTGGGTACCGGGGAGATGGCGGCGTGCCGGGGGTGAGTCCCGGGGTGGATAGCGAAGATGCCGGTACACCGGGTGGGCGCCGGGCGGTCCCGGCTCGTCTCCTACAAGTCCCACAAGCCCCTCCGGGCGGCCGAGGACTACATCTCCCAGGCTGCTGGGCCTGGCCCCCCGCCCCGCACGGCGCCGCACGGCTCGGCCCGGCCCCGCACGGCGCGGAGGGCGCGGCGCGGCGCGGGGGGCGGCGGCGGCGGGGCCCGGGTGAGCCCGGCGGCGGGGACATGGCAGAGCCCAGCCAGGTACCGCGGCGGGGGGATGCGGGCAGGGCCCGGCTCGGGGGAGCGGTACCGGGCCGGGCGGTGCGGGATGCGGGGGAGGCTGGGCGGGTGCGGGTCCCGGTGCTGGGGGCACGCACCGGAATGCGTTGGATTCAGCCCCGGGGGGCTGGCCCCCGGGAGGATGCGCTGGCCCCCGGGGGCTGGCCCCGATCCTGGAGTGCTAGCCCCCGGGAGGATTCGCTAGCCCCCGGTGCCGGCCCCGATCCTGGGGTGCTGGTCCCGATCCTGGGGTATTGGCCCCGGGAGGACGTGGTGGCCCCAGGAGAACGTACTGGCCCCGGTCTTGGGGGGCTGGCCCCGGGAGGATGCGCTGGCCCCCGGGGGCTGGCCCCGATCCTGGAGTGCTGGCCCCCGGGAGGATTCGCTGGCCCCCGGTGCCGGCCCCGATCCTGGGGTATTGGCCCCGGGAGGACCTGGTGGCCCCAGGAGAACGTACTGGCCCTGGTTTTGGGGTGCTGGCCCCTAGGAGGATGCGCTGGCCCTGCTCCTGGAGTGCTGGCCCCGGGAGGATGAGCTGGCCCCGGGTGCTGGCCCCGATCCTGGAGTGCTGGCCCCTGGGAGGATGCACTGGCCCCGATCCTGGGGGTTCATGCCCCTGGGAGGATGTGCTGGCCCCGGGAGGACATGATGGCCGGCACCGGGTGCTACCCCCGATCCTGGGGGGATAGTGTGCTGGCTCGGGGCTACTGGCCCAATCCCCGTGGTGCTAGCCCCGGGGAGGATGCAGCAGCCACAGTCCTGGGGTGCATCTGGGGAAGATGCGCTTGCCCCGGAGAGGATGGTCCCACAGGGCCCTGGGGTGGTCCCACAGGGCCCAGACCCCCGGGGGGACACGGGGGGCAGAACTGGGGTGCAGGAGGGGTGCCCCCAGTGCAGGGAAGGTCCCCCAGCAGCCGTGTGACACGTGGCCGTGTGACACTCAGGGCCAGGATTCCAGGAGCATCCCTGGGGACAGGGGGGAAACCGTGTCACCGAGCAGGGAGACATCCCTTGCCTTCCTCCCTCCGGGGTGTGTGTGTCCCCCCCCCAATCCCGGGGTGTTTCCCTGGCTGAGGCACGGCTGACAGAGAGGGGGGGGGGGCTGGAGCCCCCATTTTTAGGGCCTGGCAGGGTCCCCCCCACACGCCGGGGGCTCGACGAGGGTTTTTTCCCGGGAGCACTTTTTGCAAAGCTCCCGAGTATTTCCCTGGAGCGAGGGCTCCCCATCCCAACAGGAGGAATTTTGGGGTGGTTTTTGTTTTTGGGGGGGGGGGAGGAGGATGAGGAGGAAGGGCCATGTCCCCTCCTGCTGCGAAGGAGCAAAAAACATGGCTGGGTGAAAACTTGCTGGGGTGTACCCCCTCCCCCAGCCCCCCCGGAAGGACGGGTGGGCTACGAGCTGGCCGAGGGAGGGCTTTGCTCCCCAAGATAACGGGGGGTCCCCCCCTTCCAGGGCTGGGGGGGGGGGGGCTCCTCCTTATCCCAGCACCAGCCCCGTTCCAGCGAGCGGAGACGGGAAGTTGCTCAGCGCTTTGGGTTTGGCTTTCCTTTTTTTTTCTTTTTTTTTTTTCTTTTCTCGGAGCCAGATGTGGGGTTGGAGAGAGAACGTGTGTGTGTGTGTGTGCCCCTGTCTGTCTGTCTATCTCTCTGTCTATCTGTCTGTCCCCATCTGGCAGCGAGTGGCTGCCGCTTGTGTGGCGGCAGCTGCCTGTCAAAAGCGTTTCCCCTCTCCTCCTCCTCCTCCTNNCGCCGCAGGCAGGGAGAGCCCGGGAGACCCCACTCGGGCTTGAATTTTCATGCCCAAACAAGCGCCAAAACGGCCGTTTTTTGGTGAAAAGCTCCAGGACACGTTGGTTTTCTTTCTCTCCCCCCCCCCCCCCGGCACGCTGGATGCCGCCCGACTTGGCCCACGCCAAGGTCCCAGTAGCTTAATGGGGTTTTATCTCCTCCCGTTGCATTTAATTCTTGCAAGCGTGCAAACTGCTAATTTAATTCTCCAGCGGCTCAGCTGTGATTTATCAGAGCCCGACGGTGTGGGGGGGTGTCTGGGGGGGGGTGTGTGTCCCTTCTCCCCCCCCATCCTCCCGGGGGGCTTGGGATGCAGTGGGAGAGGCTGAAACCTCCCTCCTCTCCCTGCCCTGCTGGCCTCCGGGGAATCTCTCGGCTCCACGGTGCTCTATCAGCGTCTCCCCGAAGCTTTTTGGGAGAGATTAGCAAAAATCTGGGCCCCAGCCCCACCTCAAAGTTCCCAAAGATACCCCCCCACCCCCTCCCCGAGACTGCACGTGGATGAATGGTGAATGTATATAAAATTTCCTCTCTCTCTATGTGTGCACGTGTAATATATGCATCTTTATTTTCTTCTAAAACTGGATGAAATAGTTTGATGCTGGGGCTCTGAAGCAGCCCCCCCCCCCCCCCCCCCCCAGCAGCCACAGTCCCCTCACTCTGGGTGACACCGTGTCCCCGGCGAGGGACTTTTGATCTGCAGCGATAATTGGGCTAATTAAGAAGCTGCAAAGGCTCCCCCCTTCTCCCAGCAGAGCCCCAGCTGGAGGAGAGGAGAAGTCGGGTTCCCTCGCCGGTGGGGCTGCCCTAATTTTATATTTAATGGGAGCCCCCGGCGGTAACTGGGCTGTGCTGGGACCGATGGCCTTGGGCTGGGGGAGCCTTTCATCCCTCTGATGAGATCTCGTAGGTTCAGTTTTTTCCCAACGAGTTTGGTGGCCTCTCAGAGCCACCCCGGGCGGTTTTACCGCAGCGTGCACTGAGTTTGCAGTTCTCTGCTCAGGCTGTGTCCTGGCACGGGGTGGGGGGGGGGTCTCTGGGTCGCAGCTGGTGAAACGAGCTGTGGTGGTAGAGGGGGAGCGGGTCCCCCCCTGCCCCAGTGGCTGGAGTTGGGGCTCAGGGGTGGGGGGCTTGTCGGGTGCTGATGTTGGAGGGTAAGCAGGGACCCTGCCCTTGCTGAGGAGCCACCTCACAGGTGGGTTAGGGTGGGGGGGGAGACCTATTTGGGGGTGTTTGTGGGGGGCACGGGCTGGGCAGACCCCACTGATCCCTGTCTGTGGCCATGGGAGGATGAGATGGAAACATTGCCAGCAGCGTGGAGCTGGGAGAGGGGGGCACGGGGGAGAGGAGGAGGTGGTGAACTTGGGGTTCTGCATCCTCTGATCTGCTGGGGGCTGGCTGGCACCCCCACTTGCTAGACAGCCCTGAGCCCAGCCGCTTGGTGAGACCCAACTCGGTGGTGCTCGACCCCGTGGTGCCTGATGTGGTGGTACATGATCTGGTGGCTTGGTGGTACCTGATCTGGTGGTACCCAACCCAGTGGGATGTGGCCTTGGTGGGACATGACCTGGTGGTACATGACCTGGTGGCTTCATGGTACCCATTCTGGTGGTATCCAACCCAGTGGTACCTGTTCTGGTGGTGTGTGACCTGGTGGTACCTGACCTGGTGATACCCAACCTGACGGTACACAACCCAGTGGTTCTGTGACACCTGACCTGGTGGCACATGACCCGGTGGTGTATGACCTGGTAGTTCAGTGGTATCTGACCTGGTGACTTGGTGGTACCCAAATTGGTGGTACCCAACCTGGTGGTATCCAACCCAGTGGTACCTGGCCTAGTGGTACGTGACCTAGTGGTTCCATAATACCTGTCCTGGTGGTCCATGACTTGGTGGCACCCAATCCATGTGGTACCCAACTGAGTGGTACCTGACCTGGTGGGACCCATCCTGGTGGCTTGATGGTACCCGGCTCGGTGGTACCCAGCAGCTGGGGCAGCTGGTGCAAACTGGGGGCTTTGGGATGTGGTCTGCCCCACAGCTCTGGCCGGCTCTGTGGGCGTTTAGGGACATGGTGGGGACAGAGTCTCCCCACTGTCCCCTTCCCCACCCGTCCTGTCTCATGGAGAAGGCTGCAGGCCAGCTGGGCCAGGCAAGGTGGCCTTCAGCTTATCAGCCCTCCTGGAACACAGGCTCTGTGGGGTGGGGAGGGGGGTCCCCTTCTCCCCACAGAGAGCCATGGGGCTGTGAGGAGGTGTTGGGGGGGAGGAGGGGGGAGCTGGCAGATGGCCGAGTGGCATCCCTTCTCGGGGACAGGGACACCAGCCGTGTGGGCTGGCACACGTGGCTCGCCTGTCCCGATGAGTCCGTCCTGCATGTGAGCCGTGGGGGCGGTCAGCTGCCTGCTAGTATGGGGGTTTTTGGGGTTTTTTTTGGTGGGAGGGGGAGGGAAGGACAACCAGATGGGCTCCGCAACCAAAGCCCCCTACCCCCGGCATCACCCCACCAGGGGTGGGGGTCCGAGGGGCTCGGGATGCTGCTGGTCCTGCCCCAAAGCTGGGAGCATCCCTTTCCCAGTCCTGGGACCTTTCCCCGCCCTGTGTGTCATCCCCCCCCCCTCCCTAAATCTCATGGGAAACGACCTTGGCCGTGACTGGCTCCATCCCAGCCCCACGCCAGGGATTTGGCCTCTCCCCCCCCCCGCCCCCCCCTCACTCTTCTTTCCTGGCCCCATCCCAGCGCTGAGGGATGAGCCCAAAATAACCCTCTCCGGATGGTGGCCACGAGGAAACGCTGAAGCTGCTGCCACCAGCCCTTGCCAGCCAGGGGTGCAAGGAGGGTCTAAGGCCCAGGAAACCCAATTAACTCAGCTCCATTAGCTGATTGAACCCTCTGATAAGCGTATGATTAATTAAAAGGATGATGAAGAAGAAGTTGTTACTGGGTCCTTGCTGCCACCGGGGTGTGGAGGAGGCTTAACCCATGGAATTGTCTTCTCCTGGTGCCACCACCGGTTGTCCATCCTTGTGGCATCACTTATTGGTGGGGAAAAGCACCAAAACCAGCAGGATTCCCTGCTCCCTTTCCCACCCCCCTCTTCCAGGAAGGAAAAAAAAAAAAAAAAAAAAAACCAAAAAACCCAGGGGGAAAATATGATCTCACTCCACGGGGAGAGGAAAGAACCTCTTTAATTAAGGGTGATGCATCTCGCCGGGTCATGGTTTGGGTTTGGAAGCTGAGTGATGTGGAGGGACAGGAGCATCAGGATGTTGAGGGACAGGGGGTTCATGATGTTGAGGGACAGGAGCATCAGGATGTTGAGGGACAGGAACATCGGGATGTTGAGGGACAGGAGGTTCATGATGTTGAGGGACAGGAGCATCGTCCCCTCCCGAGCTGCCCCCGGCACATTCCCACTCACTGCAGGCACGGAGCTAATGTGAGCTGCCACACTCCCCCCAGCTAAAGGAGTGCTGGGGGAGGGAGGAAGGGGAGGGTTCAACCTCAAGCAGCCACTCAGGCCACGGAAAAACCCCAAAATTTAAAAAAAAATTAAAATTTGAGGTTTTTTTTTTAAAAGTCATTCCGCTGGCTGAAGCCTGGTAAAAATCGCCGCACGGCATTTCTTACTGCTTGGGAATGAGGAGGGGGGAGAAGCCTCAACGCATGTCCCCTCCCTTCCTTCTTGGGAAAAAAGAAAAAGCACCCTAAATCTCATTTTTTCCACCCATGACAGCAGGAGGGATGCTGGTCTGGGATGGCGGGGGGGGGTTGTCCCTGTGCTGTCCCCCTCCTCTGCCTGGAAAAGCCTCTCCCCAGGGTTTGGTGGTGGCAGAGGGGATGTCCCATGGGACAAGTGGCACTGGGACACCCAGGGGTGAGTTTTTCCCGGGGGGGGGGGGGGAAATTTTTAACCCCAACATTCCCAGGATGAGCAGCCTCTGCTCCCCCTCCTCTCCCTGCCCCGAGCGGGGTGACATCCCACCCCCCCTCCGGTGACAGCTTCACCCGCGGGAAAACGGGTGACAGCAACCTCCAGGAGAGCTC
>BJBW01016705.1:29925-43182 GCA_004320125.1 Scolopax mira
TCCCTCCTCCTTCCTCCTCCTCCTCTTCCTTCTTCCTCTCCAGGCCGCAGCCTCTCATCATCCCCAGAGCCACGATGAAGGATGAACCCCATCCACCCCACACTGGGGGGGCAGCAGAGCCCCCACAGCCCCCCAGGCCCCCCAACCATGTCCCCTACACCCCCCTGGAGCCTGAAGAGTCATCTCTGGTCCCACACAGCCCGTGCCCCCCCAGGGAAGGACACGGACAAACTCTTGGGGGGGGGGAAGTGATTTTTTCAAGGGGGGGTGCAGACACGGGGAGGGGAAGGGACTCCCCTCCTTTCAGGATCCACCTTTCAGGGGTCCTGAAAGACACCAGAGGCTTTTGGGTAACAAAGGGCCCGATTCAGGAGTTAGTTAAAATGGCTTTTTATTGATATACAAACCCAGCCAGGCCCTAGGCCAACCCGAACCAGTCGCTGTAACGAAGCAGGGTATAAATAGACACGGGAATTTGGCGAGGCCTCAGCAGAGAGCAGCAAACTCACCCCTCTGTGCCTGGGGGGGGACACGACCCCCCACCCACGTCCCCCTCCACGGGGTCCCTCCCAAACCCCTCCGGGTCCCAAACCCCCCTCTCCTCTCAAAATGTGACCAAGCACCAGCAGGTTTTACAACCCCCCCAGCTCCTCGCTCCATCCCACCTCAGCTCCATCCACCCCCCAACATTCTCAAGCGTAAGGCACTAGAAGAACCCCCCCACCCCCCCCCAAAAATTTTGAGAGGTTCCAGCTTCAGTTGTTCTGAAAACTTCTGCCCATGGCCATCTGGTCTTGGGAGACCGAAGGGGCTTTGGAGAAGTGAAGTGGTGAAGCTGATGGTGGGGAAGGGATGTACTGGTGAGGTTCAGGAGATGGAAGTGTCTGCTCGAGGGACCTCCTCGGGGGTCCTGTCCCACAGCAGGGGCCAGGGGTCCATCTGAGCCACAAAGGGCCTTCCCCAAACCTTTCCCGAGGATGTGGGAGACACCACCTGGAAATTTCCAGCTGCCTGGAAACACCTGCCCAGGAGCACCCACCGAGCAGGGACCTGCCACAAGCCTGACCACGAGGTGCAGGAGAAACCAGTAAAGACTTTGGGGATGTTACCCTGCCTCTGGTTATACTGGAAAAGGGGTGGGTGTGAGACCTGTCCCACCACGGGACACGTTATTCTCAGGATGGGAGAAACCTCAGCGATGCCACGGCGGACTTTTTCCCAAAATGGATCAAACTGGGATCAAATTGGGACGGCGCTGACAGCTCCCCGGGTGTCACAAATCTATTAATTAATTAATTAATGCCAACCCCTTTCTCCAGTGCCTCTTCCATTACCCACCCCCGTGGAGATCCTTTGTTCCCCACGGGCGGTATCTCCAAACAACCAGTTTGGCCAAACACTTCACCTAAAGCTTTAAGGACGTTTGCAAACATTTAAAGTGGTTTGTTTTGGGGTTTTTTGGGTTTTTTTGTCCCTCAAGTGCAAAGCCTGCTCTTGCCAGGGCTGTACCCCAGCTCCAATCCTTCAGGAAAAGTTTAAAGTGCAAAGAAAATTTCCAAATGCTTTTAGGAGACAGCTTGAAGTCACCTGATGGCATTAACTCCAAGTCCTGAATGTTGGGGGTTTTTTAAAAAAAAAAATAAAAAATCCAAACAATCAGCTAAGGAAATGGTAGTTTAAAACAAAAAAAAAAGCATCCTGAAATGGATGGAAATTAACCTGTAATAAGAGTACTTTTTGGGAAGACAAATCTGAAGGTTGTGAAGGTCTAGAACCAGCCTGGCCCCAACCATGAAGCCCCAGGTGGAGGGAAGAGAAGAACCTCAAGCCCAAGAGGTTCTGCAAATCCCTGTAGCACATCCTCCTGGAACAGAAAAGGTGACTCCTAATAGTTTTCATTTTATCCTTATATGGTTAAGGATGACCAATAAAATCCTTCTTCTCTAATACCAGTTTTATTCAAGCCTCTCAGTGCTCCATAAAACGCAAGAACTTTGGAAAGGATGCAACAAGGGTGAGCCCATGGAACACCCCTGGGGAAAAAATCATCTACTGGAAGGGGCTGCCACCTCCTCCACAGGTCCCCCCACCACACTGCAGGTGACACTGGGGCGAGCCAGTATTTCCCACCCAAAATTCCCAGCCTTTACCAGGCAGAACGAGAACAAACCCCCTTTTTCTTGGGGTTTGGGGGCAGGTTTATGGAGGAGAACCACTTCATGTAGAACTTCATGGGCCACGCTGCTCAGCGCCCTGGATGCCAAGAGGGGGCCACAGCAGCTTCCAAGATCCCCTTTCTAATTTCTTAATTTCAAGGTGTGACTGAGTTTGTTGTTCTTTTTTTTTAGGCACTCTACTTTTAGTCATCAGATAAAGGGATTAGAGCCTTCCATCACCCTTTTAATAAACAAGACACTGGAAGGACCCAGCACTATTTCAAAACACAGTGTCCAACTGTCCCCCCTCCTCCTTGGATGTTCAAATTGGTGAAGTCAAATGATTCTTTAACACTCTAAGGTTAAAAATAGCTGCCAGAAATTAAGTTGACTAAGATGAGTGGCAGCTGAGGACTTAAGGTTCAGCTATAAACCAAGAAGCAGAATTCATAGCAGGGAAAGGCAGGGAAAGAGTTAACAATCTCATCACCGGAACCGCTGTGGGAAGAGACACCCCCATCAGAAGTTGTCCGTGGAACTAGAGGGCTCCTATAAATTTGGGAAAAGGAAAAATAAACCCAAGGAGGAACATAATGGGGCCGGGACTTAAAATGCTGCTTCAGGAAAGGGTGGTTGGGAGAGGCCATCAAGCAGGCAACTTTCCAGGTTGGTCTTAACTAGTTCTAACTCTGCAGAGAACAAACCGAATGGTTTTGAGCTCAAAAATCTCTCTTCAGGAGAAGAATTTAAGTACTTGAGCTCCCCTCAGCTTTGTTTTCTCCTGAATAAGTATCACACCAGCGACAACAAACGGTCAATAAACTCCAATCAGAAGGGCTGGTCTAAGACACGTCCCAAGTACAAAGCTCCTTCTTTGGTTGAAGGTGGAGAGATGGTCTCCTTGGATGAGGAAGGCACACAACATCCTGCCAAACCAAGGGAGGGACCAAGGTCCTCCTGGGCACACACATCCTTGATTCTCCTACATCCTTTTTCCTGCCTCTCCCAGGTTTCACAGTACCTTGGCTTAAAGAGTTTGGACTTTCACCTTTGCTGCCTTAGGGCCATCCATCTCCTCCTGCATCTCGAGAACATCTGGATCCTGAACATGCCAGACCATGAACCTGCCAGACCACAGACTCAACCAAAGTCACTAAAGTAGCAAAAAACAAACTTCAAACAAGACCCAGGCAAGGTTTTGAGCTCATACTGACACTACCGGTGCTCAACATTTAACTGGAAAAGAAAGTGCCCAAAATGAGGTTCTAGATCACAGAGAAAGTGTTCATCAGTGCAAAGTTGTGGCTGAACTCCAGGAAGGGGCTGGAGCAGAAAGACCACAGCGAGCGCGCAGCTGGCAGAGGCATGGAAAACATTGAACAGATGTTTTTCAAGTAAATAAAGCAAATCTTTGCTTTTGATTGTGCTCGCAAGGGGAAGAAGAAGATGAAAATACAACTCAGCATCTCCACCGCTGCTTTATCGTTTACCATCGGCCTATTTTGGTGGGTGAAGAAGGGGTGAATCCCACCTGCACTGTCACGAGGAGCCTGATGGCAAAGAGCTTTGCTGAAGGAAAGCAATTTTTAACCCCATCACCACAATCCCTCCATCCCTCCCCTCAATCCCTTCAGCTGAGGGACTACCAAGAGAGAGAAGGCAAGAGGTGGAATGGGTTTGAGGAGAAAAGCAGAAGACAAATTTCCAAGAGAAAAAAACCCCCAATTTTCTTGCAATACTGCCAGTACCACAGGTGAACAAAAATTCTGGGCCTTTCCCTCTAATTGTAAAAATCACCACAGGCAGCTGAAAACACAAGATGATGTCCCCTCCCTTCCCCAAAACCACCCCAAGTCTTACATGAGCCTTGCCAGACTCGGGCTTCACTCGGTCACATCACCAAAGGGAAGAAAATCCCCCAAAAAGCCCCTGCAGCTGAAAGGGAAGCAGCATTTCAACGCCGCCACTAACACTAACCAGGAACATCTGTCCTTGTTAGAAATCAGCATTTTTGCTAATGAAATAACCCAACAAATCTCATTCCTTCACAGAAGCGAAACACACCTGTTGATCTTGGATGATATTTAGAGAAGGCCTTTGAGTTGCAGTGACCCCAGGCAGAAAATCCAATCTCCACCACCACCAAACTTACCATCTCAATGATCTGAGGATTTATGTCTACTTGACTCCTCGTTAGGGAGAAAAACTGAACAAACGGGGCCACTGATGGGCTGGACTATCCCAAAACCCATCCCTCGGTGCCGCTCGTGCCCCGTGCTGGTGAGGTAGCTGATGGTTCTATTGCTGCACACGCCGAGGAACCCACCCCTTTAGGAAGTGATATGAGAAGGGGGTGACATCCCAGCCTTTGGCTGAACTACAGGCAGCAAATCCCCGCTTTACACCGGAGAGAGGAAGGGGGTGTAGTCCTCAGGGTGTCCCCCAAATCCTTCCCGTCACCCTAAGGGCCTCTGCTGGGGTTCACTCCTACAACAGGCTTCCCACCAGGGAAGCCTGGCAAGCGAAGGGCTGAAGGAAGGGAAACAGCCAGGAGTAGGGGGGGGAAAAAGCTTGAAAACGGAAGTTTTAAAATATATAAAAGGTAGCACACTGGCAAAAAGTTTAAAAGTTGCAAGACGAGCAAGGAAGGGGGTGAGGAGAAAAGACTGGGAGATGGTGGGAGAAGAACTCCAGCTTGGGCAAAGGTAGGGGTGAGGTCCAAGTCAGCGTTTACTCCCTCTGGTAACCACTCAGTTCCACCTCGTCCTTGCGGCGACGGTGAGTGAAGAGGGAGCTGAAGGGGTAGAGCTTGGCTTTGGCCTGGAAGCGCTGCCCAGCGATGTCGATCTCGTACTCGCCCTGGTTGATGAAGTCAGTTGTCACCACCAGCTCTTCTCCTGTCTTCTCGTGGAAGTGGTGCACGAAGCCCAGGCAGACGTGGCGTTCCAGGCTGTAGCTGTAGGCGCTGCTGGTGGTCTTGCCCACGTAACGGCCGTTACGGAAAATGGGTTCCCCCCACCAGGGCCAGAGGTCCGTGTCCGTGTCGTGCTCCTCCAGGATGAACATGGTGAAACGCTTGTGCACGCCGTTCTGCTTCTGCTCCAGCAGCGCTTCCTGGCCAACAAACTGCATTCCCTGGGGAGGAAGGAGAAAGCATGGGAGGAAGGAGAAAGCATGGGAGGAAGGAGAAGGTGAAGGGCAGCAGCTTTCCCTTTCAAGACAGGTTCCTCCTCTAAGTAAGAAGCCCAGCTCAGACAGAAGCCTTCCCGTCACCTTTGTTGGCCCCAGACACAAAAACACGTGTAAAGTGAACCTATTTCTAATTTTCACTCTAGTGAAAACACATCATCATCCCAACTTTTTGCCATTTCTCTGGTTCCAGGAGTCTACCGTGCTCTATAAACCAGAGGCAAACCCTAACAACCTGTGAAATTTGTGTCCCTGATCCCGAATTATTCGACGCCAGCGTTTGTTCTGGCTCGAGGGAAAATGAGAGAAAAAAAGACAACAAGGAAGCGACAGAGACGGATGGCACCTGCCACCAGGACGAGCAGGATGTAACTCGATGCAGATATCTGTGTTTTTAATAAAAATAAAAGACTGTAAAAACAGAGAACACCCGCTCTTGGCTCTTATCCTCGTATTTAACTTCATTAACCGCCGCTTGGTGCACAGGCTGGCTCTTCCTCCCACCCCTGCTGTAACAGGAGGAGGAGCTGTGAGTTTTTCCACCCTACCTTTTCCAGTTTGACCTGGAACTCGCGTCCACACTCCATAGGAGTGGTAAAAGCATCCAGATCCTGGCCCCAGAAGGCAAAGAACTTCTCGATGCGCAGGCTGCGGAGGGCGTAGTAACCGGCGTTGCGAATCCCGTATTTCTGCCCCATGTTCATCACCTCGTTGTAGACATGAAGGGCGTACTGCAAAGGGGGGGCACAACATGGAGCAGCACCCCACACACCCCCCCAAACCCCCTGCCTCCCCAGCACAGCAGGGCTGGAATGTGAGCCAAAGCAGGGAAACTCCCCCCCCCCCGGTGCCTACAGGCAGCTTTCCCCTGGGACAGACCAGATATCCCATTGCTCTGAGTTGACTGGGAAAGTGTTTCCCATTCCTGGGACTGGTTTAATTAGCTCAGGCTGCAGGGGGCTCTTACCTCTATGGGGATATAAAGCATGAACCCAGGTTCTCCTGTGTGAGTGATGCTCATCACACGGATGCCATTAGCGTAGCCCACGCTCATCTCCTGCAGAATCAAAAAAGGGGGAAAATCATCCAAACCAGAACACGGCAGAGATCCCGAGGGACACGACGCCCTCTCCCCTCTCCCCACCACAGTTCACCACCAGCATGTTCTTCTGAAGAACTGAAATTCAAAAATAGTGACACCACGTGATCCAGACACTCGGCGATCAACTTTGGAACCAGGTGAGGAAAGGTTTGTGTTCTCCAGACAAAGCAGAGGCTGAATGTCACAGGAGATGATGACTCCTGAGACACCAATCCCAGCTCTGACTGACAGTTTCACAACTGATGGTATGAAATATGCCGAGATACCAAATAGCACTGAGCCTACAGCGAGTGGGATATTGAAAAAAAAAAAATAAATATGTATATTCACCTATATATTTAGCAGGTAGAATCCCAAGAGAAGTGAGCCTAGCTGGGTACATCATCAACCTTGCTCAGTATATCTGTATGTACATCTAAATTTCCCTCCAACTACCCAAAATATCATCCTTTCCCTTCCTCCACACGATTCAAAAAACCGAGTGGGGCAAGGAGGAAGGAAATTCATTCCCTCACCTTGCAAAAGAGAGAGGGAAAGTGTTCCGGAGTCATCGGGGCGTACGAGAGCTCTGACAGGACATCCACAGCACGAGGGCCGATCAGATTGAGAGCTGAAGAGGAGAAGACACCAGTGTTAGGGTGAGAGCAGAGAGGTCTGGCCCTAACTTGCATATGACCTAATTTCTAAAGCCTTAGTGCTTACTGAACTACACTCTGCATTTAAGAAGGGAGGAATTAAATAATTAAATTCTCTCCTGACAGTGCACAGGAAAGGAAAGCTGTCTCCCAGCAATCAGCTTGCTGGAAGGAAGTCTCTGAATTGCCATTTTCATCCAACTGTTCAGAAAGGAGACCCAGCCATCGCTCTAGACACCTTAAAACAACTGGCACCCAGCACAAGACACCATTTGTGATTTCAGGCAGAGTAAGGAGCTCTGCTTTCAGTGATTTTCTTACCCGTGTACTTCCAGGTCACGTCCTCCATGGTCAGGTTGCTGTCATCAGGCAAGCGGTTCTTCAGCCAGGCCCAGCAATGGACTTGTTGGTCAGTTGGGGAAATCATGAAGAAGCTGGAACAGACAAATTAAAACCAAGAAAACAATGAATGGACAGCCAGAAGATGATTCAGTTCATTCTTTGCCCGTGAACTTTGCTGGAGCCATTCAGCAGCTCCCAAGCAAAGAGGAGACCAAAACAAGCTGGTTTGGGAAAACCCCAGTTGAAGTCTCTGGATTGATGCCATCGCATCTGTCAGGAGAAGAAACCCCAGCCTTTGAGCAGCAGCAGCCTGGTGACAAGAAGTGACTAGAAGTGGCAGTTCTTCAAAAAGTTCACAGGGAATCTCAAAATTCACAATCACTTTGCAGAAGGTAGGTGAAGCTCTTCACCACCAGTGATTCCATGCCCTCCGGTCAGAAGGGTTCACACAGCTATTCCTTGTTTCAGTCAAAGTCTCTTCGCACACAATGGTGGTTATTATTAACAGTTCCCAAAAACAGAACTCCACTTGATTTGTGAAAACGAGCTACTTGTCGCCTCTTCCGTACAAACAGTGAGTTAAAGTCCATTATTGACAGAGATAACATCTGCAGAAAGGACTGGGCAAGGAGAAAAGCTACTGGTTTCACACAGAGAAGGACAATACTTTGAAGCAATATGTGAACACAGACAGAAGAGGAAAAAAAAAAAAAAAGCTGTTTCTAATTGAAAGAGCAGCAAAGAAGAATGCTTTCACACCAACACAATGAAAGCACACACAGAAAACGGTCTAGAGAAATAAAACCCACATTCAGCTGAAAAAAGTCTCTTTTTTTTCATATTAGATGCCCAAAGACAGCCCAGACTGACGAGCCTCAGGCTGAGATGCTGCAAGTACAAAAAAGAATCATGAGGGCCCGCAGAGCCGAGAATTAAGAATTAAGAGACTGCAATGAAAGTTGAAATAATCCAAAAGTGGGATTTTCAGCATGTGGCTCCGATGAGGAGACTGGCCAGGAGCCAACGAGGAACTTTGCCCTTTAAACGATTACCCCAATGAATCATCTCTAACCACTGCTGAAAACAATTTGTATTTCCATTGAGAAGTTTGACATCTGAAGGCCTGGTATCTTGTACAAATCTACGTTAATCTGTAGTCTTAGAAAAAAGGGGTATTTTCCCCCCACGTTCAGGAGCCTCGCTTTCCTTTGAGTGACTGAATTAAGAATGTATGTGGAGAAGGGTGATTTTTTTTAGTTTATGATCTTTGTTAAGAGGTTCTTCGAGTCTCTAAGAGCTGAAGGGTGGTGGCTGAAGATGCCACCTGGACACCCACCTGCGTTTGCTCAGCCGTGCTATGCTGCAGTCGTTCTCGTAGCCTCCCTTCTCGTTCAGCATGCCCGTGTGCACCACGTGCCCAACAGGCACATCCAGGTCGTTGGAGAAGAGATATTGCAGAGTCTCCAGGGCCTGGTCTCCCGTGGACTGCAGGAATCAAAAGGGGAAGGACATCAGACAAAGCCACCCGAGCAGCTCGAGATCCCATCAACGTCCTGGCACAAATTCCTTCAATTTCTAATGATGGTGACACTGATGTTCTCTAAACTGCGCCTTCGACGGGGTAAAAAAAAGCAATCTATGCTAAATATTGTGAATTTAGCCATAGAGCTTGCCTTCCTCTATCTATCCTCAATAGGACACAAGAGAAGTTTGCTAAAAGCAGTCGATAAGAAACTAAAGGCTGCTTTTCCCAGGCTGCTGCTTTGTCACTTCCCAAGTACTCACACTTATTTCAAACTTGGTAAAAGAGGACATGTCAATGACACAAACTGCTTCCTTACAGCACTTGACCTCGGAACCCACGATATCAAACCAGTCTGGTTTGTAAAAGGTTTTGCTCTGATCCAAATCCAGCAGATCTAACGCAAAGAAACATCGAAAGGACAATTCGTAAGCGTAAATATTGATGAACCGACAGAGAGGAGACCGACAGCGGGAGGAAAATATACAATCTCTCACCTTTCCCAGGTGGGACAAAATATTTGACTCTCTCAAATCCATGTTTCTCCATCCACCTGGCTCCCTGGGCGTCCAGCCGGTCGTAGAGCGGCGACGTCCGCAGCTGCCTCCCCGTCTGGAAATCCCACCGGGGAACCTTCAGATCACACATGAGAGCTGCAAAGGTCACAAAGACCCCGCCATCAGGCAAAGGGATTCTCTTCATCTGAAATTTTCTTCCAGATTATCAATAAATTGACTTGCTACCATCTCAACCGCTAACGAAAGTCCCTCGAAACACAAAAAGTGCTGATCTTCCTTTCCCCCGTTTTGGAAATCGACAAATCTGGTTTGATCTGTTTATAGCTAATCAAAATCAAGAGAACAATATTTGCCCAGAACAACTATACTGATAGGCACTTTTGCTGCCAAGATAACAAAAACTCTCTATTTTTCATCAAATCATGTTGGCTAGCATTAACTATCCAAGATTCTTCCCTGACAGGGCACTTATCATCCTGACAATACTAATTGTTGGGGTAAGCAGCCCACAGCTACAAGGATCATCTAATTTATCTTCTTAAATATTTTCCTTTTCTGATTATTGAAGCTTTTCCAAATGGCTCCTATACCTTTTCAACCAATACAGAATATTCTTACTTAGAAAACAAGTTACCCTAATAAGTGTTTAACATCTTCCTTGATTACCAGTGGGGAGTAATAACTCAAGGATGCTTGAGTACTTCTTTATAAACATTAAGTTTCTACATAAGTCATAAAACTGAAGATACGATGAATATTCCTTACTGAAGACTCTGGGTTTTGCCTCATGGCTAATGATTTAATGATTTTATTGGCACTATCTGGTATTGGTACTTCTGAAAGAGTGGGTGGAAGGACAATAAATTAGAATGGGAAAATAACACTGCAGAAATTGAATATAGTAATTATCTTGTGAAAACTAAAGTGATTGAGATTGATATTGAAAAACAACAGCAGAACAATGCCAAGAGCTGAGTGTATTTTCTGGGAGAAAGGTCAAAGCATAAGGATTTTATTCCCTGGCTATAACAGGGCTCAGAGTTTTGCCCAACTTCTCTGCTTTCACCTGAACACATGTTTTTCATTTAAACTTTGTCATTTCAGTTTAGACTTTGAGTTTTGCAATTTGTGGTGCAATTCTTACTTCTGTTTGCAACTTGGAAAGAAGTTGTCCTGGTTATCTCAGGATGGATAATCCAACAATATGAGGAAAGTAAGTATGGCTTTAGGCAGGAATAACAACATCTCAAATCTATTCTGCAAGGCCCTTATCATAAATTTTGCCAGGAGAAAGCAGAATAAGTCTAGGAAGACTTCCTGAATGGTGTAAGACACCTGGATCACATACTCCTAAGTTGGAATTGATGGTGTTTCCCCACTGTAACGTTGCCCAAAGAATAACCATGTTTGTGACATCACAATATTCCCAGTTAAGACCTCAGCATTGTTTGATTGCACTGGAATCTTATAAAAATAACCACAAATTTCCCCATGCCAGCAAAGCACAGAAATAGGAGAGAGCACGGTACCAACAGCATTTCTTTAAGAAAAATTTGTAAGAACATCACTCATAGGAGAAAAAAACCAACAACCAAACCAACCAACATCCAAACCCATCATTTCCCTTCTCCTGGAAGGAGGTTGTACTGCCAGAAAGGAGGCCAGGAAGAAGGGAAACGGTTGTCAGAGTGATGCCAGAGGAGACAGGGTGCAGCAAAAGGGGGAAAATTTGGGATATCGTGGCCAGCACGGAAGGCAGGGCCCTCACTTACGCATCACTTCCATCACACGGTGACGGAGGAAGGTGCGGCTGCTCTGAAGGGTGCCAAAACGTTTCAAATCCAGAGGCCAGACGTTTTCTGAGGGATAACCATTCACCATCCACTCTGCCAGGTACCTGACGGAGCAAGGAAAGAAAGACTGAGATACCAGGCAACAACTCCAGGGAAAGAGTCTGGCATTGAAGTCAGAAGCAAGGCAATTTGGACCCGAGAATTTCTTGCAGTAGGGAGAAAGAAGCCAACCAACGGGGTAGACTAAAGACTAGCAGAATCTGGAATGTTTCCCTTTATAAAACCCATCCACCAAATGATTCCAAATCATGAATGTCTCACTAGGATGAACCATCCAGGAAGTTAAGGACACGTGAATGAAGCCAGAGCCTGGAAAGGTTGTCAGTCAGACACTGGCTGACACTGTGTCAAGTCCTCGGGCCACGCTACGAAAGGAGGAGCCGAGAACATTTGGGTGAGAATTAGGAGACTGATTGCCTTGTCATTTTTCAGGACCTGGTGTAGGCTCAGCCACAAAGCCTGTGTGTTCCCAGTCAGTAAACACAAAACCAGAGGGGTGGGAAGAGCAGTCATTCCAAGTTACAGAAGCAAGCCAAGCTGCTTATCTTGAGGCTGCAGCCACAAAAGGACAAACAGTGCTTTTACCTTCCGAAATTATTTGGGTTCTTAAGAGAACCTCACTGCAAAGATTCTCTACGTTTTATACGACAAAGGAAAAAAAGTCATGAGTTGCTTCCCTGGCGAGTTAAATTATTAGACAGAAACTAAGTGGAGACAAATGCAGATGTTAACACCTGCCGTGGAAAACGAGCAGGGGATGCTGAGCTGCCAAAACCAAATGGCAACGAGAGGGAGTGACAGTCACTCTGCAAGTGGGATGGCACTTCTACACCTGTCAAAGCATTTGCATTAACATGGGAACTGGATTTTAGTGGGAAATGGCTCCATCCCCAGCTCACTGGCAGAGGAGAGTCTTTAACAGTACTGGCAGCACCAGTGCCACATCCACGGTGCTGCAGATTGGCTCTGCTTTCAGAGAAATCAACTGCCATGTCAACTTGAATGATCTAAGGGCCTCAACCAAATAATAAATTAAAAGGGATCATGGAGTACAGAAGATGAGGGAATATACACTTGGCTAAGCTTTCCTCTCTTCCTGGTAGATGTAAAAATCAGACCAGTTAGCTCGAAGGAAGTTTACAGGTGAGTCACTGGGATGTGCTGCCTGAGCGGAGGTGTACAGGACAGGAGAGCCCAACACAGCTTTGGAACACACACAGAGGAGAACATCACCAGAGCACGGCAACTGCTCCTCACCTTCACTCAACTGGAAACAGAAGATGAGCCTTTGTCATCGAGGAGGTGACAAATACTGAGCAGAACATTCTACACAGCAGAGTCTCTTTTCTTACTTAGCCAAGTAACGCTGATAAAGCACTTACTTGCCTGCTCCCCCACCATAGGAGACACCAGCTGAGTTCATGCCGGCCAGGACGAAGTAGCCCCTCACGGTGGGTGACTCCCCCATGATGCAGCGCATGTCTGGGGTGAAGGACTCCGGGCAGTTCACCAGCTGCATGATCTGCAGAGCCTCCAAATCCGGCATCCTGCGCAGCAGCGCGCTCAGAAGTGGCTCTAGGACCCAAGACAAAGGAAAAAAACCAACCAAACAAACAAAAAGACAGTTCAGCTACTTCAGCAAACTGGACAGCACTGCTGGAGTGGGGCCAGAGGAGGCCACGGAGATGCTGGGAGAGATGGAGCCCCTCTGTTGGGAGGGGGGGATGAGAGAGTTGGGGGGTTCAGCCTGGAGAAGAGAAGGCTCCGGGGAGACCTCGGAGCCCCTTCCAGTCCCTAAAGAAGGGGGGCTCCAGGAAAGCTGGGGAGGGACTCTGGATGAGGGAGGGGAGCCCCAGGAGGAGGGGGAAGGGTTTGACCCTGCAAGAGGGGAGATGGAGCTGAGATGTGGGGAAGAAGTTCTTTGGTGGGAGGGTGGTGAG
>BJBW01016711.1:644-10689 GCA_004320125.1 Scolopax mira
GGGTGGCGGGGGGGGGGGTGTCACTCCTCAGCACCCCCCATCACCCTCCCCAACATCCCTTCCATCACCTCCCATCACCCCTCCATCTCCTCCCCACCCCCAGCATCCCCCCTCCCCATTACCCTCCTCATCACCCGCCCGTCACCCCCCTATGACCCCCCACTTTGCTCCCCCCATCATCTCCTTCCCCCCCCCCCACAAAACCTCACCTTCTTCTTCCTCTTCCTCCTCCTCCTCTTCCTCCTCACCGAACCCCCCGGTCCCATGGGGCTGGTAGGGCCAGGGGGGGCCGGGAGGGGGCTCATAGCGGGGCCCCCGGGGCCGATGGATGAAGGGACGCCGGGGGTCCTCAAAATCCTCCCCCTCATAGCGGGGGGGGGCGTAAAGGGGTTCCCCCCCTCCCGGGCCTCGGGGGGGGAGGTCATACCCCCCTACCGCCCCCCCAAAACCGTAGGGGTCGTAGTCGGAGCGCAGAGCTGGGGGGGCCAGGCGGGGGCCCCCCCCAAAAAAATCAGGACTGTAGGGGAGGCCGTAAGGGGGGGCGAAGTCAGGGGCGTATTCATAGGCGGGGGGGGGGCGGGGGGGGCCGTAGCTGGGGGGGCGCAGGACGTTGCAGAGGAGCTCGAAGTCGTCTGGGGGGGGGGAGGGAGAGGGGAGAAGAAGAAGGTGAGAAGGTGGTTTTGGGGGGTCCCCCCCTCCATGCAGCCTTTGAGGGGGGGCATTGTCTAGGGGCTGGGGGCTGCAAGGGACCCCCTGCATCTTTGGAGGGGTTATAAGGGACCCCCCCCAGTCTATGGGGGGCTGTAGGAATGCAAAGGGGTTCCCCCATCATCGGGGGGGGGGTAAAAGGGTTCCCCCATTGCTTGGGTTAAGTGGGGGTGCAGGGGGTGCCCTATTGCTTGGGGAGCATCAGCAGGGCCCCCATTATGGGGGTGCTGGGGGTCCCTACATTATGGGGGGTCTCCCCACATTGTCGGGGGGGGTCAGTGGGGATGAAGATTGCCCCCATCCCAGGGATGCTGTGAAGACCCCATATTGCAGGACCAGTGGGGTCCCCATTAGGGTGGTACTGGGGGTGCAGGGGCATCCCTCCATTTCTGGGGGGGTCCCCCACATTTTGGGGGGGGTTTCCATCTCCCCATTGCTGGTGGTGGGGAACAGTGGGAATGCAGGGGGGTTCCCACCCCAGGGATGCCATGAGGAGCCCTACATGGTAGGGGGGGTACTGGGCGTGTAGGGGGTTCCCTCCATTGCCAGGGGGCGTCTATGGGGTCCCCCACATTGTCGGGGGGGTCTGTGGGGTTGGGGGGTGGTCAGCTGGGGTCATTTCTGGAGGGGGGCGTGGGGGGGAGCCAGCAGGGACACCAAGTGTCCCCATCAGGGATGCTGTAGGGTCTCCCCATTGCCGGGAGGGAGATGGCAGTGCAGCACCCATGTGAGGAGGGGGTGAGGAGGGGGGGGTTGGGGTGCAGAGGGGGTGCAGGGGGGGTCACCTGAGTGTCGGGCGGGACAGAGGGCGCAGTCCATGCCCCAGGCCTGCCCGTAGAGGCAGCAGCACTCGGTGTAGGTGACCTGTCTGTCCAGGCGGGGTCTGCCGCACACCAGGTCTACCCCCACCTCCTGCCAGCACACAGCCTGGGCAGCCTCTGGGGGGGGGAGCATCATAAGGGGGAGGGTCCCACCCTCAGGACACCCCCCACCACCACCCCACCACCCATGGGCTCACCCAGGTGGGTGTCGTTGGCCACGCAGCGGCGCTGGGAGGCATCCAGGACCAGCGGGGGGGGGCAGGAGCAGTAGTAGGAGCCCACCGTGTTGACGCAGTGGCCCCCCAGGCAGGGCTCCGCGTCCTCAGCCCCGCACTCGTCATTGTCTGGGGGGGGGGCGACACAGGGGAAGGTGGGGGGCAGGGTGAAGATGGGGGTCAAGGGGAAGGGGGAGTCAAAGGGAAGGAGGGGGTCAAGGGGAGGGGAGGGAGCAAGGGCAGGGCAGGGGCTGGGGAGGGCAGGGGTTCAGGATGAAGTCGGGGGCAGGCAGGGGGTTGGGGTGCAGGGAGGGTGTGGGCAGGGGGTGGGGGTGCAGGGAGGAGTTTGGGGTGCAGGGAGGGTGCAGGTAGGGGTGCAGGCAGAGGGTTGGGGTGCAGGCAGGGTATGGGGGTGCAGGCAGGGTGTTGGGGTGCAGGCACTCACCCACACACTGCAGATGCTCCTGCTCGTAGTAGTAGCCACTGGGGCAGTAGCAGCTGAACCCGGGGGCGGCGTTGAGACAGACCCCCCCCCGGCAGAGCTGGGGGGCGAAGAGCCCGCACTCATCCACGTCTGGGGACAGAAACAGCGTTGGGGGGGTGGGGGGGGGACAACAAGGGGGACGACACGGGGCAGGGGACACACTCACCTGCCGGGGAACCCTGGGGGCCAGTGGCCGCCCGGCCTGGCCCATGGGGGCAGACGGCGAGGTGGTCGGCTGGGGGGGACAGGGGGGGTCACCGGGCCTGGCTCCTGCACCTCACTATCTGACCCTGCACCCCAGTATCTGACCCTGCACTCCAACCCTGGCCCCTGCACCCCAACTGCTCCCCCTGTATCCCGTCCCCTGACCCTGCACCCCAATACCTGACCCTGCACCCCTTTCTCTTCCTGTGCACCCCATCCCCTGTCCCTGCACCCCAGTCCTTAACCCTGCACCCCGATATCTCCCCATGCACCCCAATACCCCCCCATGCCCCCATCCCCTGCTCCTGCTTCCCAGTCCCTGGCCCCTGCATCGCAATCCCTGCCCTTGCACCCCAATTCCTCCCCCTGCACCCCAACCCCTGCCCATATATCCCCTCCTGCCCCCCACCCCCCCCCCAAACAACCCCAGGATCCCACCAGGACAACCCACACTGAGTGCTGACCCCCTCCCAAACTGGGGTGGGCCCAGACACCCAGGTGTGGGGCTGGGGGGGGTCCTACCGGTGCCGGGTGTGGGGCAGGGGGGTGCCGGGCAGTGGGTGCCCCACGCCCAGCCCAGGCTGCAGCAGCATTGCTGCCGGGTGACGTTGGGGGCCAGCACCCCACAAGCTTTGCTGAAGCAGGCGGCGGCCCCCACGGGGGTGGGGGGGGGCAGGGGGCTTTGGGGGGCCGGGGAAGCCCCCGGGGGGGGGGCACAGCGCCCCGTGACAGGGTCAAACTCCTGGCGGCCATCGGGGCAGAGGCAGAGGAAGGAGCCTTCCACATTCTCGCAGCGCTCGGCCCCACAGACCCCCCGTAAGGTCTCGCATTCGTCCACATCTGCAGGAAATGAGAATATTTGGGGGGGGGGAGCGATCCCCCCAGTATGTCCCGTGTGTTTCTCCGTCCCCCGTGTCCTGGCCGTACCCACGCAGTGGTGGCCGTGGCGGGCGGTCTCGTATCCCGGGTCGCAGGCGCACTGGAAGGAGCCGGGGAGGTTGTGGCACGTGGCGTGAGCCCCACACAGGGTCTGGTTGGAGCATTCGTCCACGTCTGAAAAATGGGGGGTGAAGGGGGGTGTGACATCCCCCCAAAACACGGCAGTGGGGTGCTGAGGCCATCCCGGTGGGGGGGGTCGGCCTCTCTGTGCACTGTGGGGTGGGACCTTGGCATCGCTGTGCCCTATGGAATGGAGCTTGATGTGCCCCATGGCATGGTCATTGATGTGCCCCATTGAATAGTCCTTGGTGTGCCTCCTGGCATTGATCCATCTGGACCCTATGGCATGGTCCTTGATGTGCCCCATGGTTTGGTCTCCCTGCACCCCATGGAAAGGTCCTTGATGTGCCCCATGGAATGGTCCCTCTACACCCCATGGAAAGGTTCTTGATGTGTCCCATGGAATGGTCCTTGACGTGCCCCATGTGCCCCATGGCGTGTCCTTGATGCGCCCCATGGCCTGGTTCCTCTGCACCCCATGCCACGGTCCCTCTGGTCTTCACCCCATGGCGCGGTGTTTGCTGTCCCCCGTGGTGCCTCTGCTCCTCTGAGCCCCATGGCACGGTGCCCCCCTCCGCTATGGCGCGGCCCCCGCTGTCCCCATCCCGGCACTCACCGACGCAGTCCCCGCTGTCACTGGCCCGGTAGCCGGGCTGGCAATCGGTGACGCAGCGGTAGGAGCCGGGGATGTTGTCACAGCGTTGGGCACCGCAGAGGCTGGCACCGTACTCCTGGCACTCGTCCACGTCTGGGGGGACAGGGGGGGACACACCGGGGCCGGCCAAGGTCACGGCCAGCTGGGGATAGCGGGAAACTGGTAGCACTGGTCCCTGTGGCCATCCTAGTCCCTGTACCCAACCTGGTGCTGGTGCCCATCCCAGTCCCCAAGACCATCCCAGTCCACATTCTCATCCTGGTCCCTGTGCCCATCCTGGTCCTCAAACCCATTCCAGTCCCCTTGTCCATCCCAGTCCCAGTGCCCATCCCAGTTCCCATGTCCATCCAGGTCCCCAAGGCCATCCCAATCCCCATCCCCACCCTGGTCCTCCTGCCCACCCTGGTCCCCGTGCCCATCCCGCTCCCAGTGCCCGTTCCAGTCCCACCCAGCACTCACCGACGCAGTCCCCGCTGTCACTGGCCCGGTAGCCGGGCTGGCAATCGGTGACGCAGCGGTAGGAGCCGGGGATGTTGTCACAGCGTTGGGCACCGCAGAGGCTGGCACCGTACTCCTGGCACTCGTCCACGTCTGGGGGGGGAGACAGGCCACCCTCGATGCCAGCCCCACGGCCCCGGGGCTGTCCCTCCCCATGCCCCGGCACGGCCACAGCACCTCACCCTGGCACAGGGCCTTGTCGGCGTCGGTGCGGAAACCCGCCGGGCACTGGCACTCGAAGGAGCCGTCGGTGTTGACGCAGCGCCCGCCCTCGCAGACACCACCGCGCTGGCACTCGTCCACGTCTGGGGGGAAAGGGGGGCACGAGTGGGACCGAGAGGCTGGGACCAGGATGGGCACAGGAGACTGGGATGGGCACAGGATTGGGATGGGCATGGGGACTGGGATGGGCATGGGGATATGGAGACTGGGATGGGCACGGGGACTGGGATGAGCATGGGGATATGGAGACTGGGATGGGCACGGGGACTGGGATGGGCATGGAGACATGAGGACCGTGAAGGACATGGGGATGGGGATGGGCGTGGGAACATGGGGACCGGGATGGGCACAGGGACTGGGATGGGCATGGGGACATGAGGACTGGGAGAGACATGGGGACTGGGATGGGCATGGGGACATGGGGACTGGGGTGGGCACAGGAGACTGGGATGGGCACAGGGACTGGGATGGGCATGGGGACATGGGGACATGGAGACTGGGGTGGGCACAGGGACTGGGATGGGAATTGGGACAGGAGGGACATGGGGACTGGGAGGGGCTTGAGGACTCGGGTGGGCATGGGGACTCGGATGGGCGTGGGGACTGGGATGTGCACAGGGACTGGTGGCACGGGGACGGGGATGGACACAAGGATGGGGATGGGCTTGGGGACACAGAGACCAGGATGTGTTTGAGAGACCCTGATGGGCACAGGGACCGAGATGGGCAGAGGGACTGGCATTAGCATGGGGACACGGGGACACGGGGACACGGGGACGACATGGGGACACGGGGATGAGGACAGGCATGGGGATGGGTGGACACGGAGATGGGGATGGACACAGGGAGCTGGATGGGCATAGGGCTGGGGACATGGGGACTGGGATGGGGATCATGACTGGCACTGGGATGGATATGGGGACCGGGATGGGGACACAGGGATGGGCACAGGGAGCAGGAGGGGGGCCGGGTGTCACCCACCGGCGCAGGCGGTGCCCTGGGGGGTGCTGGCGTAGCCCTGGGCACAGAGACAGGAGTAGGAGCCCTCCGTGTTGAGGCACTCGCCGTGGGGGAAGCAGAAGTCACCCTCCAGGCACTCGTTGACATCTGCGGCGCGGGGTGGTGCCGTCAGGGGTGGGCGACGGGGACACGGTGCCACCACCAAGGTCCCCACTCACCCGTGCACGGCGCCCCGCTGACACCCGCCCGGTAGCCACGCTGGCACTCGCAGCGGAAGGAGCCCTCGGTGTTGGCGCAGTGGCCATGGGAGCCGCAGGGGGAGCCCACCGCGCACTCATCCACATCTGGGGGACGGGAGGGTTATGGCGGGTCCCCCGGAGGGAGGTTGGGGGTGCCCCTTCGGGGACGAGGGGGTGGGGGTACCTGCGCAGCGGCCATGGTGGAGCTGGAAGCCCTCGCGGCAGGGTTGGCATTGGAAGGAGCCAGGGGTGTTGACACACTCTTGGCCAGGGCAGGCCAGGTGGTTCTCACATTCATCAATGTCTGTGGGGGATGGAAGGGGTGGGTGTGGCACGGTCAACCCATGACATGGTGATCCCATGACACGGTGAGCCCATGGCACAATGACCTCCATGGCGTGGTGACAGCGTGGTATGGTGAGCTCATGGGATGGGGAAACCATGGCATGGCGACCCAGTGACACGGGGACATCATGGCTCATTGATCTCATGGCATGGGGAAACCATGACATGATGACCCAGTGACATGGGGACATCATGGCTCATTGATCTCATGGGATGGTGAAACCATGGCATGATGACCCAGTGACATGGGGACAACATGGCGTGGTGGCCCAATGACATGGGGAGACCATGGAACATTGATCTCATGGCAGGGGGAGATCATGGTACGTTGACCTCATGGCATGAGAAGACCATGGCATGGTGACCCACTGGCATGGGGACATCACGGCTCATTGATCTCATGGGATGGTGAAACCATGGCATGAGAAGACTATGGAATGGTGACCCAATGGCATGGGGAGACCATGGACCATTGACCCTGAGGCATGGTGACCCCCTGGCATGATGGCCTCATGGCATGGTGGCCCCATGGCATGTTGACCCCATGGCACGTTGACCCCATGGCACAGTGACCCCAAGGAATGTTGAGCCCAAGGAACATTCGCCCCATGGTATGGTGACCCCATGGTATGGTGACCCCCAGGATGGCACAGACTCAGACCCCCCGTCCCCCCACTCACCCTGGCAGGGCTCATCAGGTGCCATCCCCCGGTAGCCGGCGGGGCAGGTGCAGCGGTAGCCACCGGGCAAGTTCTCACAACGCCCATGGGCGCAGGGTGGGGGGCTCTGGGCGCACTCGTCCACATCTGCGGGGACACAGGGGGGTGGGGTGGGGGGGTGTCAGGCCACCCAAGGAGCCAGGGGGGCAGGGGGCACCCGGGGTCCCCGCTGACCTTGGCAGTGGGTGCCGCTGGCGCCGGGGCGGAAGCCGGGGGAGCAGAGGCAGCGGAAACTCCCCACCGTGTTCTCGCAGCGCCCGTTGGGGCAGGGCCGGGGGCTGCGGCGACACTCGTCCACGTCTGGGGGACAGCGGGGGGTGAAGAGGGGGGATCCGGAGGAGTTTTGGGGGTGCAGGGAGAGGTGGGGGAGAGGGAGGTGGATGGAGGGTGCGTGGAGGGGTGGGTGTCCAGGGAGAGGGTGGGTGCGTGGAGGGATGGGTGGGTGCGTGGAGATGTGGGTACCCAGAGAGAGGGGTGGGTTCTAGGACACGTGGGTGTGGAGAGAGATGGGTGGGTGCGTGGAGAGGTGGGTGCATGAGGAGGAGGGTGGGTGTCAAGAGAGATGGGTGGCTTCCTGGAGAGCCCCATGGGTGCCCAGGGACAGCTGGATGCACGGAGAGATGTTGGGGTGCATGGAGAGCCTGATGGGTGCTCAGAGGGATGTTGAGGTGCATGGTGAGATGCTGGGGTGCATGGAGAGATGTTGGGGTGCATGAAGAGATGAGAGGGTGCAGGCAGAGGTGGGTGGGTGCATGATGACATGTTGGGGTGTAAGCAGAGGTGTTGGGGTGCAGGCAGAGGTGGGTGGGTGCATGGAGAGATGATGGGGTGCAGGTGGAGGTGGGCGGGTGCACGATGAGATACTGGGGTGCAGGGCGAGATATTGGGGCACAGTGAGAGACAGGTGGGTGCATGGATAGATGTTGGGGTGCATGGAGAGATATTGGGGTGCATGTTGAGATGATGGGGTGCGGGCAGAGGCAGATGTGGGGGTTGCAAGGAGAGGTGGGTGGTGCATGGTGAGCTGTCGGGGTGCACGGAGACATATTGGGGTGTGTGGAGAGATATTGGGGTGCATGCAGAGGTGTTGGGGTGCAGGCAGGGGTGTCGGGGTGCAGGCAGGGGTATTGGGGTGCCCCCCCCCACTCACCGATGCAGTGGGTGCCCTGGGTGCTGAGCCAGAAGCCGGGGTGGCAGAGGCAGGTGTAGCCCCCCCCCCGGGGCACGCACCGCCCGGGGCCGCAGATCTGGGGGTTCCTCTCGCACACGCTGCCCCCGGGGGCTGCAACGGGGAGGGGGGGGGACACACGAGGGAGGAGGGGGCTTGGGCACGGGCAGCCACACACGCGCGTGCAACTGTGCCCACGTGTGTAACGCGGTGTGTGTTTGGCCACAAACTGCGTGTGTGCAACGGTGCGAGCGTGCAAGCACGTGTATGTGTGTGTGTCACCCCGTGTGCGTGCAATGGTGTGAGTGTGCAAGCACGTGTGTGCGTGTGTCACTCCATGTGTGTGAAACAGTGCAAGCGTGCAAGCACGTGTGTGTGTGTGTCACCCCATGTGTGTGCAACGGTGCGAGCGTGCAAGGACATGCGTGCGTGTGTCACCCCGTGTGCGTGCAATGGTGTGTGTGCGTGTGCGGGTGCAAGCGGGCGGGTGTGCAACCCCGCACATGTACAGCCATGGATGTGTGCGACGTGCACGGGTGTGCAACCCTGCACACATGCAACACACGCACAGGTGTAACACGTGCAAACCCCCCCCAACGTGCAACTGAGCACGTGTGGAATCTGTGCGTGCCTGTGATCACGCACACTCTGCCTGTGCCCAATAGTGCACAGGTGCTCCCGTGGGTGCACCTGCTTGTGCGCATGTGAATCCACGCACATACATGTAAACCCATGCCACCCTGCACACGCCAGCCACCAGTCACACCTGCAATGGTGCACATGTGTGCAAGGGGCTGGTACATGGGTGAAACTGTGCACACGAGTGTGACTGTGCGTGCCCAGGCCTCTCTGCATGCCACTGCACCCACGCAGGCGTGCAACCAGGCACACGTGTGCACACGCGTGCAATCACCCACCCCTGCAACTGTGCAGTGCCCCACGTGTGCAACCCCATGCGATTGTGCACACAAGTGCAACCAGGAACTGCACACATGTGCCCACGTGTTCCTGATTGCACAGGAACCCCATGTGATTGTGCACACATGTGCAACCAGGAACACGTGTGCACACGTGTGCAATCACCCACCCCTGCAGCCGTGCAGGGCCCCACGTGTGCAACCCCATGCAATTGTGCAACACAAGTGCAACCGGGCACACGTGTGCAATCACTCCCGTGTGCAACCGTGCACACCCCCCCCACACCCCCCGGCACCCCCCCCCAACCCCCTACCTGGCCCCTCCTGGGTGGGGAAGGGTCCCAGCAGCCCCTGGGTGGGTCGTGGCACCACGATGACCTCGGGGCCGGGGGGGGGTCTCTCGGGGCCCAGCGGTGGCCGCGTGGGGCCGGGGGGGCTCCGGGTGACGGGGGGCTGGGGGCCCGGCCGCCGCTCCTCCTGCCAACGGGCTGCAGGGGGATGGTGTGATGGCGGGGGGGCACCCCAGGAGGCGGGGGGTGCTGGGGGTGCTGGGGGGGGGGGGCAGGGGGTGCTCACGGGTGGCGGGGGGGGCGGCGGTGCCGGCACGGGGGCGGCCCAGGGGGACACGGGCCAGATCCTGCCCCAGGTACCGGGTGTTGAAGCGAAGGTCGGAGGCGGAGTAATGGTAACCGGGACCGGCCGGGCAGATCTCCTTGAACCCCTCTGCAACGGGGGGGGGGGGGGGGAAAATTTTAAGGGGGGGGGGGGGGGGGGGGGGGGGGAAGGAAAGGGGGGTGACCCCCCAATTCTGCCCCCCAGCACCCCTCACCGAGCAGCATCGCAGCGGAGCATCCCTAAGGATACAGGGAAACGGGAGAGGGGACTGGGGGG
>BJBW01016712.1:0-12323 GCA_004320125.1 Scolopax mira
CCCACAACCGAGGGGAGCGGGGGAGCGGGGCGCACGGTTCATTCCCTCGCTGCCATTACATCATGGATGTTGGGCTTCGGCTCCATCCCACCCCCCCCCTGGTTCACCCCAAATCCCTCCCCAGCCCTGGCTCCCTGACAGACTCCCCACTGGCACGAGCAGGTTGCGGCACCGCTGCTCGCTCCCCGCGGCTCCCACCGTTACTCAGCAGCAGAGGGAATCGCTGGGAGCTACAAGGTCACTCAAAAACACCATCTGTCCAAAAACCGCTCCTCGCCCTGGGGGGAGCAGGAGAGGAATTGTTCCAACACGCCGAAGGCCACCATCCTCCCCACCGCCGCCCCGGCTGCACGCCAGCAGCTCGCCACGCTCACTCGGCCCAAGCTGCAGCAAGGGGGACACCACAGATCCCCATCCCCCTCACACTGAGTGGCCCCCTTCAACGCAATGTGGGGTGCAATGGGGGATGAAACGGGAGATGCAATGGTGGAGGTCAATGGTGGGTGCAACGGTTGGGGTGCAGTGTTTGGGACTCAATGGTGGGTGCAATGGTTGGGGTTCAATGGTGGGTGCAATGGTTGGGATGCAGTGGTTGGGATTCAATGGTTGGGGTGCAGTCCTTGGGGTGCAATGGTGGGTGCAGTGGTTGGGGTTCAATGGTTGGGGTTCAACAGTTGGGATGCAGTGGTTAGGGCTCAATGGTGGGTGCAGTGGTTGGGGTTCAATGGTAGGTAGAATGGTTGGGATGCAATGGTTAGGATGCAGTGGTTGGGGTTCAATGGTTGGGGTTCAATGGTGGGTACAATGGTTGGGGTGCAGTGGTTGCGGTGCAATTGTTGGGGTTCAATAGTTGGGATGCAGTGGTTGGGGCTCGATGGATGCAGTGGTTGGGGTGCAATGGTAGGTAGAATGGTTGGGATGCGATGGTTAGGGTGCAGTGGTTGGGGTTCAATAGTTGGGGTGCGATGGTGGGTGCAATGGTTGGGGTGCACTGATTGGGGCTCAATGGTGGGTGCAATTGTTGGGGTTCAATGGTTGGGGTGCAGTGGTTGGGGTTCAATGGTGGGGGTACAATGGTGGGGGTGCAATGCTGGGTGCAAATGTTGGGATGCAGTGCTTGGGGTGCACTGGTGGGTGCAATGGTGCGGGTGTGACATACCTTGTGCAGGGGACACCAGCCACGGGAGCGCCATGACAGCCCCCAGAAACTGCCTGCTCCAGTCCCCCTCCCTCCAGCACCGCCCGGGGACTATTTATGGGGAGCTGAAGTCACCGGCGCTCAGGCTCTGAAGTCACACGCGTCTCTGCTTGTGCTACTTCTCCTGCGCTTCAAAGTGTCACAACACGGGTGCTATCTGTGCCGAGGCGGTTGTCCCCCACACGCTGTGTCCCAGATGCACTGTCGTAGCTGCTCGCAGCCAGGCGCCTCCCCAGCCCCGATCCCTCGCCAGGAAAGGATGGGGGGGGGGGGGAGAGGAGGGAAGAAGGGGGGGCTCTGACTCACACCCAGCCCAGCCAACAGATAAATATTTGACTTCAGTTCATTTGCAAACTCAATAACGGGGAGGCACATCCAAGGCGCTCAGGCTCTGCTTGGAAGCACATCCCCATCTCAGGGCAGCGTGGCCACCTCTGCCAGGAGTGTCGCCCGGCCATTTCCCCCTCCCCACCCCCCCCCCCGGCAGCGAGCATCCTCATGGATATTGCCCCCATTCACCCCCAAATCCCTGAGGCTCTACCCCACCTCTGCGAGACCCTCAGCCGTGGTGCCGACAGCAGAGGTGAGCATCATCCCCCCGAGGTTGCACAGCAGTGGGGTCACCCACTGGCTGCTCACACCTCAGTGGCCCCAGGACCCCCCCCCGGCCACTAACCCCAGTGCCCACGGGCTGGTCCTGGTGGTCCCGCAGCGAGCCCTGCTGTGAGTGAGATCCCTTCCATATGGGAGCAGCCAGCGGAGCTGCCAGCTCCCAGCTCCAGCCCTTGCCTACATCTGGAAACTCTTCTCACCCTTAATTGTTCTTAATGCTTTAACACGCGGAGTGACTAATAAGACACTAATTGGGCGGCGTTAGCAGCGAGAGACGGAGCGGGGAGCGTGGCTGGCAGTGCCCTCTGTGCTGAGCCAGAGCTCTCCCAGCCCCTCAGCTGCTGGTGAGCCCCCAGTGTCATAAATCACCGCAAACCCAAGCGCTTTTCCCTTCTCGGCCTTTCCCAGAGCGGTTGGAAACACGTCTCCAGCAGCGGAGGAGAGAAAAGAGCTGCAGATTTTAGCTCTGTCCCACAGTCACCTGCACCCTGGGGAGGAAGGAAAGAGAGGACACAAGGTCCTCGCCAGCAGGGATGTCCCACACACCTTCCCCCCACTGCAATGGTTGGGATGCAGTGGTTGGGGTGCAGTGGTTGGGTGCAATGGTTGGGGTGCAATGGTTGGGATACAACAGTTGGGGTTCAATGGTAGGTACAATGGTTGGGGTGCAATGGTTAGGGTTCAGTGGCTGGGATGGTGTGGTTGGGGTTCAGTGGTTGGGGTGCAATGGTAGGGATGCAGTGGTTGGGGTTCAATGTTTGGGGTTCAATGGTGGGTGCAGTGGTTGGGATGCAGTGGTTGGGATTCAAGGGTAAATACAATGGTTGGGGTACAATGGTGGGGGTTCTGCCCCATCGAGCAGAAAAGTACCCGGTGCCCCCAAACCCCTCATCGCTCCCCTCCAGTTGCCGAGTCCTCACACCCCCCCTGTCACTAGCACCGCTCACCCGCAGCTCGTGACATGGCCACCACCGGGACGGGCTCCTGCTTGACATTGCCCACGTTGAGCAGATGTGAGGAGACAAGTGAGGAAGGGCCGGGGGCAAGGCACCTGGGTGATTTAAGTGGCAGCAGCAGCCGCTGCCGGGGGGCTGGGGCAGGGGATGGCAGCGTTTGGGATGCCCCTGCTCCCCACAGAGCCGTGGGGTGATGGCCCCCCCGCTGCTGGGGCTGCCCACTACGGGGGGACAACTCTCCAGTGAGCTCCCCGGGGGGGCTGCCAACCCTGCCCACCCCTCGGCTGGCAGCACCGCGCTCGCTGGAGCCTCTCGGCAGCAGGAAATAGGCACAAATCTTGTTACACACTGGCTAAGCCTCCCCGGGCATGTTTTCTATAAATCTTCTGGAATTTATTATATGATAACTAGCCTGGAAAAGCTAAATTAAATCCACAGCCAAGAAACTGACTTTCAAGTGTGACCTAATTTACTGGCTGGGAGGGGAGGGGGGGGGGTGGAAACGGGGATCCCGGTGCCTGGCGTTCCCGGGATGACCTCCCCGTGCAGCCCCACACCCCCCGTCCTCCTCCTCCTCCTCCTCGCCGTGACTTTGGGGACGGAGCGGCGCAGCCTTTCATGTCTGAGCGGATCTCGCACTCCCACTCGCTGGAACAAAAGCGCCTCGAGGGCTCCCCTGTCTGATGTTTCTCCATTGCTCATCTTCAAGCCTTCCTTTAAGGATTGCTCTCCTCCCCAGGTGGGGGAGGCTCTGGCAGGTTGGGGGGGTGATGGGGAGAATCCGCATCGGCATGGTCGTCCGTGCTCCAGGCAGCTCCCCATCACCCCAGTAAGCCTTCTGGGTGGCACCAGTACCGTGTCTGAGTTCATGGCCAGCAACACAAAGCCTCCATGCACTGCCCCAGCGAGGGAGATGGTGCTCAGGGAGGGAGGTTGAAGGGCAGAGAAAACCACAGGGAGAAAAATCTGGCTGGGGAAGGGGCTCGGTGGCCTGAGCATGAGCGAGCCCATCTCTATCCTGGTGCCCAGAGCTGGTCCCAGCAGCGATGGCTGCACCAGCCTGGCCAGACAAAGCACCTTCCCCCAGGGACAGGCACCTCCTCCCTGTGCCAGGGCACGACATGCCTCCCTGATGGGCAACAACCCAACTGCAAACCCCCACCAGAAGCAGCACATCCCTAACCCTGGGGCTGAAGGTCTCAGGAGGAACTCCCGGTGCTCCGGCTCCCGGGAGCATCCTCCGGCAGAGGCCAGGGAGGATCACATCCTGCCCCTGCCTGCTGGGCTCACAGCTCTCTGCAGGAGCGTGGCAGTGCCCGTGGAGAGGGCGACGTGGGCAGAGCAGGGCTGTGGTGCTCTGGCAGCCCCGGGGGTGGGCTCGGGGCTGGGACACGCTGTTGTTGGGGAACGGAGAGCACTGGCAGAGCGGCGTGTGGGCAGCTTGCATAATAGTGCCAGCCCACACGACGCCTGCTCCTTCCCAGCATGATCAGCCCCTCGCTTTCATGAGCAATAACATCCACCCAAAGTTTTCTAAAAGACAGGGGGGGGGGAAAAATTAAAAAAAAAAGCTTCAAGGTGATAACACAGAGCTCAGCTGCCTCTGCTGCCTTCAAACTGATTAATGCAGCTGGGGAAATCCATCCGCACGGAGCAAGGCTCCTCTAATCCCCTGCTTGGGACAACCTCTGCCCCAGCCGAGGGACAAGGAGCTGCAAAATCCCTGATTTTTATTCCGTGATTTCGGAATGGTTGGGGCTGGGGCTGAGCAAGAAGCTGGCGTGGGGCGAGCAGGGCTGTGAGGAGGGAGGGGGGGATGCACCGGGACCCCTGCGCGGGGCCACACGGTTCACGGCTCCACCGGCACCCACTCCCACCCCTGCGCTCCCCTCTGCTCACAGCATCTCGGGGACAACCAGTCACGGCTCTGGGGGTCCCCAGGAGCCCCAAGTGGGGCCATGTGCCAGGAGATGCCCTACAATGACACGTGGCTGGTGGCCGGTCCCCGAGTAGTACCCGTCCTCTGGCCATTGCAGCCCCTCCGAGAGCCACCTGCACCCTCGGGTACTCAGGCTGGGAGGAACCAGGGATGATGGCTCCTCGGGAGGAGAAAATCACGCTGCCTTCGCTGGGTTTAAATTTTAACTACTCGCTCGTCTGGTGGCAGCTCCCGGGGCAGGCTGGTGTCAGCCTTTTAGTCCGTGTAACGTGAATTGACGGGGACGGGTTCAAACCGACCAAGTGGAAACCCCACAGAGCAGCCACGGCGGGTTTTTGTGGCACGGTCTGTGCCTGAGAGCTGGGTCTTGGTGGGTCTGGCAGGGCTGTGTCCCCTGCCCGTGCAGGGGGACCACCGAGGTCCTGCATGCCCAGGACCCCCACACTCCTGCAGCGAGTGGGAGGGCGATCACCATCCCTGCAGAGCAGTGGGAAGCTCAGCCCGTGGGGCAGGACCACCCCCTGTGTCCCACAAAGAAGCTCTGGCTTCTTCCCACGACGCTCCCCTTCACCAGGTCACCTCACGACAGCCTGGACCTCTTGTGCCACCACGGATGGGCACGGGACCGGATCCCAGTGTTGGTACAAAGCACACGACGGGCTGAATCGTGGGCTGCATCCCCCCGGCACAGCCTCATGGGAAGCAGAAGCTTCATCCTCAAGCAAAAACCCTCTCTGTGTGTCCCCCCCGACCCCCCCTTACCTGGGCTGCTGGGTGGGAGCGACGTACCTGGGGGCCAGGAGCAGATCCCTCGTGCTGGGGTGGCAGGCGGGAGCTCAGGCTGGTGTTGGGCCCTCGGAGCCGTGGGGAAGAGCCGTTGGGGTCTCACAGCAGCAGCTTCTCAGCCTGGAAGAGAGAGGGAGAGGCTCCAGTCCTGTCCCTGTGTAGGCTCTGCTGCTAATAACGGAGGAGGACGCGGCAGAGCTCGGCGCCTCTGAACGTCGCGGCTCCCAGGGACTCGCACGGCGCTTGTCCCACTCTTTTAACAGCAGAATCATCTCAGGGCTGGAGAGCGGCGTTGGAGCGTGGCCCAGCTGCCCCAAGAGAGGGGGAAATGGGTCCAGCCTTGGGGAACGGGAGCTTGGCTTCAAGGGGGTGCACTCTTGAAGGTCCCCAGCTCAGGGGTCCCCGGCGGGACCACATCCCCAGCTCCACTCTGATGGAGGATGCTGAGGCTGGTCCTGGGGAGCCCAAGCCTTAGCAGAGCACAAGGGATGGAGACAAGGAAAAGCCAAAATGTCTTCTAAGGGAAAAAAATACCCCTCTGACCCCCTCGTTCCCCTCCAAAGGCTCCTGGGAGGCAGCCCGTGGTCCCACGTCACTCTCAGCAGGTCTGTTTTGGTTTTGCCTGACCCAGGTTGAACGGGGAATAATTTAACAGTTTGTCCCCTGTTGTAATGGGACGTTTTTTCCCTGCTCCCCACCTCGGGCAACCCATCCATCACGGCGCCGAGCGGCGATGTCCACCCCGTGACCTCCACCGGGCAGCCCCCCCCTGCCCACGGTGAGTTATGGTGCCTGCGCTGCCCGGCGGGACGGGCTCGGAGCTGGCTCCACACCGGGAGCTGAGATTTATCCCCTCAGTGGAATAGGGGGCAGAGGCCAGGAGATAAGTCACAGCAAAGCTGCAGGAGCGTCTCTCAAGGTCCCCCAAGGTTGGCTCGTTAGAAAGCAAGGAGAAAAGGAAAGGGAAAAAAAAAAAATAAATAAATGCCCACAGTGGTGTGGATCACCCTCCCGCCTTCACAGCAGCCAAATCCAAGAGGGAAGTGAACGAGGGCTGGGTCTGCAGCCCCCAGGGGAGGCTGGGGGTGAGCAAAGTCCCCAGCATCCCCTAACTCCCATCCCAGGAGGACCCCAATAAAGGAAGCAGCGTGGTGCCCGGATGGGGATGCCACCTCCCAGCAGCGCAGGAGACAGTGAGATGGGCAGCCCAGATGGTATCGGGTCTGGCCAGGGGAGGACACGAAGGAAGATGGGCAGAAGGAAGCCAAACACAGCACAGAACCACCCCATGGCTCCCTGGCCTGCTGGAGGAGAAGATGGCCAGGGCTGTGGGGTGGGCTGGCCCTTGTGGCCACCTCCATCGGTGCAGAAAGCCCACGGGCGAGCAGCCCGCAGCTCCACGGTCAGAGGTGCCCTCGGCCGCACGTCACTGCCCTTTCCACAGCCCCACCAGTGACACCCATCTCCCCCTCTTCAAGCTCCAGTATCCCCAGCTGCCAAGCAGGGATGGACACCTTGGGTGGCACATGTCCCCCAGGAGCAACTGGAGTGCACAGACATGCTGGGACCATCACCTGCAGCCCCCCAGCTCTGGGCTCTACCCCAGCTCCCAGGCACACCACAGGAGTGGGCACCATCCCACCACGGGAACTCATCACCACTTTTGGGGAGAGAAGACAGAAAACCCCCAGAGAAACCGTGAGCAGCACAGAAACTCCCCAGCCTCCCCAAACTTGCTGGAATTCCCCTTCCACCTCATTAGTCCTGCTCATTAAGCTCTGCTCCTGATTAGCACGCGCGGAGCTACGGCACAGCTCAGCACAACTTCAGGCTGGGAGGGAGCTGGGTGCAAGGACCATCCCCCCCCCCCCCCCCCCCCCAAATTCCTGCACCAGACGCGGGAAAGAACTTCACCCAGAGATCACTGAACCCTGGCAGCTCCTGCTTGAGCCCAGCTTTGCTCTGGAATCACTTCCCCCGGAATGTCAGCAACATTGGGAGAGCCCTCTCCCCCAAATCCCAGCCCAGAAGAGCACTGGGGGCAGGAGGCCCTGGGTTTCCTCCCCAACACCTTATTTCCAACACGAACTCATGTAGCCACAGCTTCCCCGCTCGCGTTGCGGGGTTTACCCAAAGCCAAAAAAAAAAAAGAAATTAAAAAAAAAAAATCCCCACGCACACACAGCGAGTGCAGGACACGAAACACACCAGAAAAACCCCAACAGCCTCCCTAAAACGAGCTGAACAGAATCATATTTTCTCAGCACCTTCTATTTTCAAAAGCAAACCCACGTGTGTGCAAGGGGGACGGGGACGGCGCGTTCCCAAACGGCGGGTCCCCGGCAGCATCCTCCCCCCCCACCCCCCCCCGAAGCATCCTCCCCCCACTCAGGGAACTCGGTCCAGCCATCCCCACAGAGCATCTCCCCCAGGAACCACCGGGGGGGCTCAGAGGTTTTATCCAAGCCAGCAGCACCCCGGGGGGGGGAGAAGGGAATTTACAGCCCGCAGCATCCGCAATCCCAAGGCCAGCCCAAGGGTGGCTGCTGGGGGAAAAAAGAGGGGGGGGGGTGTAGGACCAGGGCTGTGAATGCTCATTTTTGGGATATTGAGCCCCTGCTGCTCCCCCCGCACTCCCCAGAGGATGCTTGACCCCAGACCCCAGTCGGTGGGACTTCACCATGGCACTGGGGTGATGGAGAATCCCCCTCCACCAGGGCAGAAGGCCAGAGTGGGGGGGCTGCCAGGGCGAATACCCGCAGTGATTCTTCCCCGAGTTGCAGAGTGGGGGGGACAGGGGGTGTGTGCGGGGGGAGTGGAATTTTCTTTCAGCAGCGAACGCACTGAAGCAGCACTTCCAGCCCTGTGCAGCCCCGAGATACAGCTCCTGCTCCAGCCCAGATCAGGAGCTATTTCCCACTTATCTGTGCCCAGGCTGATATCTGCACAGCAGAACACGCTGCTGGGTAATAGGATTTCGATGCTGAACAGAAGATGGTTGGGGTTTTTTTTCCTCCCCCCCCCTCCCCAAGTCTCACTTACGTCACACCTGGAGGTATCCATGGCCATAGAGGTGACACAGAGGAAGCCTAAAGAGTTTCAACTCTTGCGCTGAGGGAGCAGCTTCCCCTTTAGCTGCAAAAAACAGCAGAATGAAAGCAATCTAATATTAGCTGCCTGCTTTGTGCCCCCCCCACCCCAGCACAGCCCCCGGGGAGAGGAGGGAGAAGAGCACACCCCACTGCAGCATCGTCGCAGCACCACTGACCCCAACAGCCCCAGCCCTGCCCCCCAGGACCCTGCTCCTGTCCCCAAACCCCCAGGAGAGTGGGTAGAGCCACCCCCTAGGCCCTGGGGCTGTGCTGGGGGGGACTCAGCACCCCCTGGGCATCTCTGCTCTCAGCTGCATCCCACACGGCGGGGACCACCCACGCACAGCAGCAGCAGCAGCAGCAGCAGCAGCAGCACGGAGCCAGGCTTGGGCGGCAGAGCCACGCTCGCAGCTACCTCGGGGACAGGGGAGGAAGGCTTGTCACCTCCCTGCCACCCTCCTCCCCGTCTGAGCGAGAGGAAGGTCCCAGTCGCCCCCGCTGCCGGAGCTGGGAAAGTCTCTGCCTTCCACAGACAGAACCGACTGGATGGGAACCACCTCCGCCGGGCGCGGGTGACATCTCGCCCGGGGGCAGCGTGGCGGTGGGGCTGTCACCGCCTCCCACGGAGCAAAACTGGGCGGGAGAAGGGCACTTGCAAAAAAGAAGGGGCTGGAGGTGGTTGGTGGTTCCGAGCAACCCCCCCAAGAGAGGGAAGGGCGGCCAAGGCCAGGGCGGCCATCGTGGCACGGCTCCGGGGAGCTCGAGTGGCCACACCGTGAGCACATGGGCTATGAGGGGCATGGGGGGCACACGCTGCTCGTGTGGGGCAAATGCTGATCTAAGGGCTCACGCTGCTCGTGGGGCACACACCGAGCTAGGGGCACACACTGCTTGTGGGGCACACACTCCTCTTGGGGTACATGCTGATCGTGGGGCACATGCTGATCTGAGGGCACACACTCTTCTCGGGGCACACACTGATCTCGGGGCACACACTGCTCCCGGGGCTCATGCTGATCTAGTGGGCCGTGATGCTCGTGGGACACACACTGCTCTAGGGCTCACACACTCCTCTTGGGGTACATGCTCCTCGTGGGGCACACACTGCTCCCTGGGCACATGCTGATCTAAGGGCTCACGCTGCTCTCGGGGCACATGATGCTCTCGGGGCACATAATGATCTCGGGGCTCACGCTAATCTAGGGGCACAAACTCCTCTCAGAGCACACACTGCTATCAGAGCTCATGCTGCTTGTGAGCCACACACTGATCTGGGGGCACACACTCCTCTTGGGGCACATGCTGATCTCGGGATACACGCTGCTCCTGGGGTTCATGCTGATCTAGTGGGCCATGATGCTCGTGGGGCACATGCTGATCTCGGGGCACACGGTGAGCTAGGGGCACATACTGCTTGTGGGGCACACACTGCTCTTGGGGTACACAATGATCTAGGCACATGATGATCTAAGGGCACATGATGATCTAGGGGCTCATGCTGCTTGTGGGGCATACGCTGATCTGGGGGCACACACTCTTCTTGGGGTACACACTGATCATGGGGCACACGCTGCTCTCGGGGCACACGCTGATTTCGGGGAGCACTGCAGCACCGGGGAAGCCCTGACCAGGCTGTGAGCAGGCAGAGGCTGCACAAGCCGGAAGGAAAGTGCTCATTAAGGAGCAAAGTGGGACACACACACACACACACCCCCCCCGAGATGCTCAGGGAGCAGGATGTGTCCCCGCTCACAGCATTTGCATTTCCCCAGCCCAGCTCCAGAGAACTGGGAGTTCTCCCAGCCTCAGCCAAGAGCCTGCACTGAAGGTGCATCGTTATTAGATAAAAGAGCCAGGAAAGAAGTGAGAGACAGGAATGAGCGGAAAGAGAAACCATCTTGAACAAAAGGAGAGAAAAAACAGTCCCGGGAAGTGCAGCAGGAGCCGTGGGGTGGAGGACAGAGGAGATGTGACAGCCCTGGGCCCCCCTGAGCCAGGAAGGCAACCCTCGAGCTTCCTCCTGCAATTTTGATTTCAGTGTTACAGGCAGGAACATCACCCTCTGCCTTTTTTATTCATCCCCTGATGAGGACCAGGACCCTTGACCACCCATGGCCAGAGGCAGGAGCGGGTCTGACACAGGGCTGGGGCACGGCTCCCCACAACTTGGGGGGCAGCACGATTCCATGGCCATCCCAAACCGTCACCGACCCATCCTGCAGCCACTGTGGCCACCCGTGGCCAGCATCTGGGCAGGGCCAGTGCGGGCAGCCCCCGCCATGGGGGACGGGGATGCCAGGCCCACGGCTGCAGGCTGTGTTTTCTGCACAAGTGCATTAAGTATTCTGCACAGCACTTTTGCTGTAAATCACTTCCTATTCAGGCTCACTGCTGAGGGTCTCTGAAGGTCGATTTTCCATGGTTATGACAACAAAAACTAAAATTGGGTCAAACCTGAAAGGTATTATCTTCCTCCAAGCTGCTAAATGCACAATAGTAATGAGGTTGGTTAAGCAATTCACCCACAGACTGCATTATTTGCTCTGAAGATGTATTAACCAGTTAAATGAGCGTGATAAGGCAGCTCTGCTTATTTCTCCCACCAGCCTCACAGAAGATCTGAGGCTCTGGGTCTCCGTATCCTGGCTAATAACCGAGACCACAGACACGCCGACAAAGGCGACCGGCGCCGCGCCGCTGCGGGCCAGGCCCTGACCCCCGGGAACACAAAGGGAACTTTAAAGGCATCCAGCGGCTGAGAGCCATTTGAAAAAATAATTATACTTCCTCCCTCCCCTTTCTCTTTCTTCTTCCTCAACGCTCTCCCCCCCTCCAATCCCCCCGATGAAAAGAGCAGGAACCCACCGAAGCGGTTTTAGCAGCCACCCCGTGCCAGGGTATGGGATTGGGGAGGTAAAACCCACCCACCCATCTTGGGGTGCTGCTCCTCGCCTGCCTTGGAGGAGGACACCTCACAGGAGGTCTCCAGTAGATTCTGGATGCTGCCCCTGCCCACGCCAGAGCTCTCCGTACCCTCTGTGGTAGGGCAGGGGCCACCCCAGACACACACACACCCCCCCCAGGAGCCCCCACCCCAGCGGGGCAGTGGTGCCGGCTGTGGGACACAAAGAACATTTGTTTTTAGGGAATTTCTCCTGCTTTTCCTAAAACAAACACCCATTAATGTAAATATAACTGATGTAAGCAAGCACGACCCTAAAAATCCATGTGCAGCTGTACGGAACGGGGGAGAAAGAGGGAAGGAGCGAGGAGAAACGCTTTAATTAATCCCTAAAATGAATGAGATGGGAAAACTCGACCAGCAGGGAAAGCATCTGGTATCGCTGCAGGAAGGAGCTGCCCTGGATGGAGGGCTCGTGCCCTGGTGTGTAACACCACCACCACCACCACCACGGCCACCCATGGCATCAGGGTGGGAGAGCCCTGCCACCTCCACACCACCCAGAGAGGGGACACCGCGGGGGAACAACGCATGGCCACGTGCTGTGACCACAAAGCCCCAAGCTGAGGACATCGCAGTCCTGTTCCCTGGTTCCCTGACCCCTCCAGTGTCCAGGTGCCAGTGGGAGCCTGATGGGATGACATCTCAGTTCTCCTGCCCGTTTCCAGGGGGGCAGCAGGAGCTGCCCAGCTCTCCTGGAAGACCAGTATAGAATCACAGAATCATTTCAGTTGGAAAAGACCCTTGGGATCATCAAGTCCAACCATCTACCCTACTC
>BJBW01016713.1:0-29267 GCA_004320125.1 Scolopax mira
CCTGGGCTGGTGGGAGATGTCCCTGCCCAGGGCAGGGGGTGGGAACTGGATGATCTTTAAGGTCCCTTCCAACTCTAACCATTCTGTGATGCCTGCTCTCCTCCAGACACCACCAGGCCCCGGCGTGAGAACGAGGTGGACGGACAGGACTACCACTTCGTGGTATCCCGCGAGCAGATGGAGAAAGACATCCAGGACAACAAGTTCATAGAGGCTGGGCAGTTCAACGACAATCTCTATGGGACCAGCATTCAGTCGGTGCGGGCAGTGGCGGAGAGGGTGAGTGCCAGGTGGCATTCCTGGGACTGGGACACATCCAGCCGGAGCCCGGACGCGTTGGGCAGTTCCCCTCCTCGCCCCGTGTCGTTACCAAAGGGCTGTACCCACGTCAAGCAAGCGTGACTCGAGCCTCTCCTCCCTGCAGAGTCCTGCCAAGCCATGTGGCTGCCATTCTCAGCCACGTTGCTCCATCCTGGTGTCACTCCTCTGCCCTCCAAACTCCACCCCAGAGCCTGGCACTGGTGGCACCACCTGGTGCTGGGGAGGTGCCCTGCTCCAGGCAGCGGCGGTTCCTCCACGGGAGCACTGGAGCGTACCCGGGGCTCCAAAATTGTGTTGTGTGTTCAGAGAAAGATGTGGTCCCTTTGTACTGCTACTGCCCTGCCCTAAGCAGGAGGGATCATCAGGCCACTGGGCGTTGGTTTGTGTCTCAGGGGGGTGTTTCATCTCTCTGGCTCCTCTCTTTGGTCAACGCATCGGTACGAAGCAGCGGTTTCCCCCGTGGGTGGGCTGTGTGGGTAGGTCTGATCCCAGTCGTCTCTTTTTCCAGGGGAAACACTGCATCCTGGACGTGTCTGGCAATGCTATCAAGAGGTTGCAGCAAGCACAGCTTTACCCCATTGCCATTTTCATCAAACCAAAATCCATCGAAGCTCTCATGTAAGTGCCGTGTTCTCCAGGGTGAGCAGCTCTGGCGTGGTCAGGGGTTTGTCCGTCGGCTGCCTCTGCCCTAAAGCAACCTCCCCTGAGGAGGTTCTGAAAGCAGCCCAGTGTTCCCAGTTTCCCCCAGTGTCCCGAAAGCAGGGGAGGTTGCTGCTGGTGCTGAACTTGTCCCTTGTTAAGAGGAGCTGGGCCCCAGTGCTGTCCCTCTACATCTACTGCTGTGGTGCATCTGGGCTCCAGGGGCTGCTCTTGAAGCCCTTTGCTTGCCCCGGAGAGGACTATCCATGGCGAGTCTAAAAGCATTCCCAAAATGTGCCTGGCATCCCCTGCTCCCCTGGGCCCCATGTCCAGCCGGGCTTGTTGCCACCCGCCCGCGGTGGGGGATGGCAGCCGGGTGGTGGCCGAGCCCTGGGGAGCAGAGAGGGGACGTTTCCCATGTCCCCCAGGGGGACCTTCTGCTCGTCCTGCTGCTCCCAGCCCTGGGCAGCTCCAGCTGGAAAGGGCATTAAAGCTGAGCTTGCAGTTTTTCTAAGCAGCAGCAGAGAATAGGAGCTGTGAGGATATCTGGTAGCTAGAGATGGACTCTCAGACCAGGGGAGACCCTGCTGGCACCCGAGGGGACTGGGAAAACCCCTTCTCAAGCCAGAAGGGGTGGAACAACACTTATTTGGGTGTCGTATGAAGATGAGGGAACCAAGACAAGGAGGGTGGTGATGGTGATGGGCTCTGAAAAAGCAGGGAGACTTCTGCAGAGGCCTTGCAAATTCCAGGGATGGCCTGGATGCGAGTCCCCTCTGCGCTGCCGTGGGAGGGGTCGGGGGGGCGATGGGAGAAGTTGAGATGAAGTGTCAGGCAGCAGGTGGGGAAGGGTCCTGCCTTTGGTCCTGGGTCCAGGACCTGGGTCCTGAGCCGGGTCCTGCAGAGCTTCCATCCCTGATGTGTGGAGGCTTCCCCAGCTCCCTGGGCTATTTCTGCTTCTGTTCATTGCTCAGAAAAAGAGCTGAATTCCTATTTTTCTCATACGTGGCAGGGAGATGAACCGGAGGCAAACGTACGAACAGGCCAACAAGGTCTTTGACAAAGCCATGAAACTCGAGCAAGAGTTTGGAGAGTATTTTACAGGTGAGTGTCCCCAGCAGGCTTGTATCTGATTTATTTTATTTATCCAGCTGGCAGCTGTGACCTCTCCACCAGCACTGTCCTGCTTGCAGGGGCGTGGGAAAACGTCCAGCTTCATCAAAGCAAAAAAGAACAGGGCACTTTGCCAGCAGGGCCCTGCAAAGGGACTGCTCCAAGATGGGTGGATAAGAGTTAAACCAGCTCTAGAGAAGGAGACCAGTTGTCAGGCAGGATTTTCCGAGTTCGTGAAAGCTTATCGCCAACTTTAACAATAATAATAAAAAAAAGAAAGAAAAATCCCCACGCACGGGCTCGGGGTGCTCCCAGGCTACAGGAAATACAACTCCCTGCGGAGGGGGAAGGTGAACGTTTTCAAAAAGAGAAGAGAGTGATTTTAAAGAGGGAAGATGAAACATTAGTGACCTACGTGCTGGAGACTGCCCTGAGTTATTACAAAACATCTCCCAAGAAAAGACTGGAAGTTTGGCTGCCTTCCTAAGTAGTCTTTGCCGACGAGCCAGTCAGGGGCTGCTGGCACTTTGTGCCTGCAGAGATGAGCTGCTCATGACACAGGCATCCTCGTGCATTGAGGAGCTAATGTTTGTAACGTGATTAATTCTGGAAAATCGCAGGGAGGCAAAGAGGCAGAGAAACTGGTCCTCCATCTTTTCCCCAGCGCAGGAACTGGAGCTCTTCTAAAACCAAGGAATGATGAACCCGATGAACTCTGTATTGGCACCCAACAGCTCCCCGGGAGAAATCCCAAACGTTTTCCAAAAAGGAATCTCAGCTGAGCAAATGTCTGGGTGCAAACAGGGTAAAAGCTCCCCCCGGAGCTCCTGTCCCCGGCAGCGGTCCCGGAGCTGTCGGCTGCTCTTCCCGGAGGAGCCCACGGGATGTGTGATGCCTTTGGCCCGACCCTCAGGCCCCGTCGTGTGCTGGGTTTGGGTTTGCCACCGACCCGGGGAGGGGATGCTCTGGGCTGAGACCCCTTGTTGAAAGAAACGGGCAAAGAGATGGTCGCTGCTGCAGCGAGTTCTGCACCAGGAGCTTATGATGAGGGAAGAGAGATGCCGGAGGATGGGCCGGGCTGAGGTACCAGAAAGCCTTGGCCCTCCTTGTGCCTCGTCCCCGCTGGTGGGGGGCACACGGACACACAGACACGCATGAAGGACTCCAGGCCGTGTCCTCGCTGAGCGGGGAGAGCGTCGCTGGTCTCTGGGCAAGGGTTACAGCTGGCAGTGCCACCCCTGAGCCCTCCTTTTTGAGGCTGATGGTGCTGCCGTTCCCACCCCACAGCAGAGGAAGTGACAAACTCCAGGCAGCCCTTGGCAGGCGACCGGAGGGGACAGAGAGAGCTGGCACCCCAGGGCGGGTGCTGGGACCGTGCCGGCTCGGCTGCCTGTGGCTGCCCGATGGTGGCTGCCTGTGGCCGTGCCAGCATGACACAGCTTGCAAAGCTGATTAGCTGTGCAGAACCCAACCAGGAGGAACTCTGCCAGCTCTTGATAATCCCCTCGGACATGCTGGGTTAACCCTCTGTGTCATCGCGCAGGGAGTGGGAACTGGATGATCTTTAAGGTCCCTTCCAACCCAAACCATTCTATGATTCATTAATTGCTGGCCCCGTTGGTGCAGAGTGAAAGCTTTTCCCGTAGCTCGTGGGGGGAAGGCGCCCTCCGTGCCTGCCTGATGCTCAAGGTCTTGTTTGTTCTCTCCTCTTCCAGCCATCGTACAAGGAGATTCTCTTGAAGAGATTTACAGCAAAATCAAACAGATCATTGAGGACCAGTCTGGGCACTACATCTGGGTTCCGTCCCCAGAGAAACTCTGAAGATGTCCCCCACCTGCTTCCCTGTGAGCAGAAGATCTCTGAAGTCCCACCCCACCCAAGCCCTCTGCCCCAAGGAGGGGGGGATATGAAAACTATTCCTGCCCCCTTTTTTTAGATCGTCGCAAAATTGAGTTTTCTAGTCCTGTTTCTTTTGTTGGGATGAACTCATTCATCACGTGACTGTTCCCACCGTTCCTGCATGGACCTTCCCACTGCTTCATTAGAGACAGATGAGAACTCATTCAAGGTCGTTTTTTATTATTATTAATTATTATTATTATTATTAAACTAAACCAAGAATCAGGATGGGAGGAGGCGGCTAAGGACTAACGTAAGGAAGAAGCGAGACGATGGACTCTGAGCACACGAGCTCGTGTCAGAGCTCCAGGGGCATTTTTCCAGGTGTGACTGTCTGGCAGCTCTGAACAGTGCGACAGAAAGGCAGCAGAAAGCTTTTTATTTATCTGTATATGTAATTTATATATAATATAGAGAGAGATATTATATATATATTATATATATATATATGTACGTGGACTAGGAAACCTGAGGGACCTCTCTTAAAAGGTATTGTATTATCGCAAGGATCTTTCAGTCTCTCTGTCCCAGGGGCTGGGCGTAGGGAGTCCACTTGGGCATGAAGAGCTCAAAACGGTACCAGGTGCTCGGGAAGGGTCTCCCGGGGGGGGGCAGCCTCCCAGGCAGAGCAGGGACTGGCACCCGCCGGCGCGGGAGGGACACGGGAGTGAGCAGCAGCCCCCGGTGAGGCCGGGAGGCAGAGGCCAAGCAGGAGGCTGCAGAGCCACAGAATGGATGATACTACATATTAAATTGCACATTGTTTTACATACCACCTTATGTGTTTGCATGAGAGGTTTCCTTTTGGTTCTATTTTTTTAAGCTGATTTTAAACCAAACCCATGTTGTGTCACTGTGTTGTTTCGTTTTCTTTCTTTTTTTTTTTTTCCTTTTTTTTTTTTTTTCTCTCCCCATTATTCCATTTTTCTCTTGTTAATAATGAACTGAGTGGGTATAAAATCCAGGTTTTTTTTAACTTCTTTTTTAAGCTGGCTTAATTGTAAATAGAATCTAGATCTGTGGTGTTTAGTTAGGAAATACTCTACCGGCCACGTGGAACAAATGTACTCGCTGTCCTGTCTTGCTGTGGGACACCTGGGACGCCGGGCTGGCCCTGTCCCCCCCCGTCACAGCTGAAATGACTCCTTCTGGCTGGATGGCGTTCCCTCTGTGTCAGCCACGGGCAGGAGCAGCCCCAGCTGTGCCTCGGATGGACACTCACGTTTTTCCAAATCAGTAATAGAATTGAAAAACTTCTCCTCCCTCTCTTCCCTCCAAAGTGCCAGCCCTGCTGCGGGCAGGAGGTGGTGGTGGTGGTGGTGGCCGTCCCAAGCACAGCTGAGGGGACCTCACCTGCTGCTCTTGGGGCCTGGGGCTTGGGGTGGCTGCCTCCCCGGGTTCTGCCTCTGACATCTCTGCATCCATCCTCTCTCTGAAACGGGGCTCTGCTTTCTCTCGAGGTCACCCCAGAACATGGCGCTGGCAGGGGGGATGCTGAGCTGCCCCCGCCGCCCACGCAGGGGGTGACAGTTGGCCTTAAGCTGAGACCTTTCTGTCTCTGAGGAGGACACTTTGTCTGGGGGGGGGCTCCTTGGAAGGACCGGAGGCTCCTGTGGAGCTGGGGGGGAGCTGTGTGTGCACAGTGTGGATGCAAGAGCTCTCCCACCTCAGCAGGAGCTGCCGGACGCCGCTCCTCAGACACCCAGGGTGCCAAGCCCCGGCACGAGGACGGTCACCACACGAGCACCAGCAGGTAAGTCTGGGCCCAGTCTCCCTCGCCCTAATTTCTAGGGCTTAATGAAGGCACGGGGCACCGGTCCCCCCTCCCGAGCGTGTCACTCGGTGCACGGGCCACGCTGTGAAGAAGGACAAGAGCTGTGAGACTCTGCGAGTGCCCGCTGCTGAGAAGCTGCCTTCGCTCGTCCTGCATCACACGGAGCCCCGCAGGGACAGAAGGCAGTGGGGGGACAGTGGGGGGACGGTGCTGCAGGAGAGGGGCCGCCTGGATCCTGCTGCTGGGGGGACTGACCCCAAAGGAGCGGACTTTGGCCACGGGATCCTGGTGGGCAGCCAGCCCCCTGGTCCTGCTCCAGCTGCTTGGGAACCCTCCCTGGAGAAGCGGAGTAAGTGAAACAAAAGCCCTTAAGATGCTACTCACACTGGCCCTGGGTTGGTTTTTTTCCTTTTTCTTTTTTCTGTTTTTGGTTTGTTTTTTTTTTCCTAATGGCCTGTCTCCCTCTTATCAAGTCACATGGAGGAACAGATGCTGTACTCCATGGCGTAGCTGACAGTATCGAATCGATCCTGACAACACCAGTTGGTTACCAGTGTTTCTTCCAAGGAGACATATATTTTTAATAAACAGAGAGTTGCAAAGAACCCTGGCTGTGAGACCTTCTTGTAGAGCCCCCCTGTGTGCACCAGGGCTTTTGGTGCTGATCTCAGCAACCTGATACGGTCGCTCCACGACAAGCTCAGATGATGACGGTGGTTTTAAAAAAAAAAAAAAATTGCTTTTTTTAGTATAAGGTGGTCACTGAGAACTTGCCGAAAAGGAATTTAAAAAACAAAGAAGAGAAAGGAAGTGGCCTTATTTACAGCTGTAACCAGGCCCCTTGAAGAGCTGTCTCTGTTGGGTGGTTGCACCACAGGCTGACGCTGGCCTGATGCCACCAAACACGTGCTGTGGGTCAGGACTTGAGTTGTGGGGAGTTTGCTTTGCAAATGCAGATGGGTTAATAGGGAAATTGTTCCTGTATTTGCTATAAAGTAAATATATATTCCAGCTAATAAAGGGCATCTTTTTACAGCTTAACGTGCTCTTTAAACAGCGGAGAGAAGAAGAAAGAAGTGGCAAAGGCAAGGAGTATCTTTCTCGGGTACCTCTAAGCGCAGAGAAGAGAAGGGTTCACTGGAAGACAATGTGATTAATGGTGCATCATTAACATTCCTCTCTGCATTTGCTTTGTCATTTACCTGAGCTAATTGAAAGGTGAGAGGCCTTTGGTTTTTAACTTCCATGTCTTTTTCTCTTTCCAACTGCGCACAAGAGAGGTGAGGTTTCAAGGGCAGAGGGGTGTTGGAGCCAGCGTGGTCATGGGACAGATAAAATGGTTTAGAAACTTCTTTAACGGATGAGAGCCCCGCTCTGGGGATGGTGGTCACCCACAGAATGCTGGAAGATTAACCAGGCCCTAAGCAGACCTGGTGGCAGCGTGACCACTCCCAGGATGTGCCATCATCATCATCATCATCTGCTCCGCCAGGGAGGGGTGAAGGTGCCAATGGGGACCGGGGACATGGGGTTGTGGTCTCAAAGGACACCACGCCTGGAAGGGGGAGACGACCCCTGGAAGAGTAACCCCCCTGCGTGTGGGGGTGTGAGGGGAAAGAAAACCTTCCTCTTGTGAAGCTTTTTTAAGGAGCTATTTGTCTCCCTCAGGACAAACTGCTCTGGTGCCCTGGAGCTGGGCAAAGTCCTTCTGGCCCATACGACAGCAGAGCACGGTCCTCTTAAGGGTCCTGTCTCCCTCTCAAGCCTCGGGGAGGGGAGGCTTTCACCCCCCACCCCCCCCCACGTCCTGCTACCGGCGGGAAACTAATCTGCCCTAAGACACTTCTAGAAAAGGAGACCATAAGCTGCTTCTGCCTGCAGCTCTGGCTAATTAACTCTCTTGGCCCTCGTTAAGCAGAGGAGCACAGGATGTGTGAGGCTCCTGGAAGAGGGGTTTTAAAGAAATTTAGTAATAGTTTTCTCTTCTCCAGGCTGAACCCCCCAACTCTCTCAGCCCCCCCTCCCAGCAGAGGGGCTCCAGCCCTCCCAGCATCTCCGGGGCCTCCTCTGGCCCCATCCAACAGCTCCGTGTCCTGATGTCGATGGCCCCCCTGGAGGCAGCACTGGGGGGTTGGTGTCTCCCCAGAGGGGCAGAATCCCCCCCCTCACCCTGCTGGCTCCTTGACAAAAGCTTCTGCCCAATCCTCTAATGAGCTTCAGCCCTCTCTCAATTCCCTTGATTTCTAATTACTCTGATCACTTCGATTCTGAGTGGCAGTGGCCAGACCACCCCCTCTTCCTTCCTGCCTCTGCAGGAGGCTCCGAGCAGCCGCTGGCCCAACAGGGAGGAAGCTCTTCTGGGGCTGGGGGGGAGCCCGAGGTGCACCCCAAGCTCCAAGCTGCTGGAGAGCCAGTGCTCCCACTGCGGGTGCCCCCTGGGGAGAGGTGGCAGGAGGCACCCCAGGGCGCAGCAGCTCTGGCTGCATCATCAAACCTAGCCCTGAGCCCAGACTCTTCTCAGAAAAAGCCTTTTTTTGTTTTTCCTGGGCAAGCTCCCTGCAGCTGTATCTTCTCGTGGCTCAGTGGCAAAAATACCCTCTCTCTGGACCCAGTCTCCACGTCCTGTTGTGTTTCCCTTGTGCCTCCAGCCCACTGCAGAAATTCTCAGGTTAGGCAAAGAGTACAGGCTGGGGAAGGGGGGAGATTTGTGAACTACTGCCCTGGAAGGTGCCTTTAGGGGACTCTGCAGCCACACAGCAAGTGTCCAGCACCCCCTGCAGCTGCCTCCACAGTGTATGCCAGGAGCTCTGCTGCCCTCCCACCCTCTGGAGCAACCTGTCAACAGCTGAGGGTGAGTGCCCAGACCCAGCCAAAACGATGCTGCGACAAACCAGTGATCGATTAAAAAAAAAAAGAAAAAAAAAAAAAAAAAGCAGCCTGGGTGAGGAATGCGCAGCACTGATTTTTCTCTCTTTTCCCCAGGTCAGCTGTTGCTGGCTTAAAGAGATTTATATCCCACAGTCAAGCCCTCGCTGGGACACTAAGCTATAAAGCAACACCCAGCCCAGTGAAACAAACAAGTTCGCTGATGATGCCAAACTGGGAGGACTGGCCAACACTCCAGAGAGCTGTGCCACCAGCCAGAGTGAGCTGGCCAGGCTGGAGAGCTGGGCAGAGAAGAACCTCAGGAGGGCAAATGAGAGTCCTGGACCTGGGGAGGAAGAACCAGTAGAGGTTGGGGGTGGACCTGCTGAGCACGCCGGGGGGATATATTCTAAGCAGCACCATCCTCCTCCCTGTGTCCCACAGGAACCCTCTGCAGCAGCAGCAGCCCCGGGGACGCATCTGGGCTCCAGCCCAGGGGACACCTCTGGGTACCAGCAGGGAAGGGCTGGGAGCAGCTCAGCCCGATACCACCTCAGCCTGGCAAACACCGGCCCCGGGGCAGCCCTCGGGGGGGAAATCACACACCTAACCTCCAGGGGAACACAACTATTTTCACTTTCATCTTTGCATCCTGTACTGTTTCCACAATTGCACCTTCCTCTTCCTGCCCATACACAGCCTGGCACTACCCAGCCATCAAGGCATGGGCTCGGGCAGTGCCTGCCACAGCAACCAGTGCCCACTGCAGCACCCTGCCATTGCACCCAGCACCCACCACAGCACCCAACACCCTGCCAGTGCACCCAGAGCCCTGCCATCACACCCAGTGCCCACTGCAGCACCCAGCACCCTGCCATCACACCCAGTGACCACCACAGCACCCAGCACCCTGCCATCACACCCAGCACCCACCGCAGCACCCAGCACCCTGCCATCACACCCAGTGGCCCTGCCACTGCACCATCACATACCTCTTCAATCCAGCTGCAGTAAGATCCCTCCACTCACCAGCCAGTGGTTTGATGCAGATTTGGGGAGATTCCATGCCAAACTGTGACTGGCAGGTGACAGCAATAACCAGTGAAAGCTTTAGCTTTTCCTGTGAGCTGAGTATTCAAACTACACTGTGAAACTGGCAAACAGCTCTGAATCCTTGCCCATGCTGAAATGGACTGAAAACTAAACAATCTGGGAAATATTTATGGAGCGAGACAGCTGTGACACCCAGAGGAGATGCCTGGTCTAAGAATACTTTTATTGTTCTCATTGCCACTTACTACTAAAATCAGCTTTTTTAACCAACCTGTTACACAACAGCAGATAAATATTTAACTTTTTCATGAGATGCATTTCTGTTATATAGCTCCAGAGAATGAAAAATATTCCCGAAGCAAAACAATGACATCCATTCAATAAACATTTCCTAAAAAGCACGTAACTTAATTGCCAACAAGGAGATCCTGGTCTCTTTTCTGCTGCTGCCATGTCCCTGTGCCTCCGCAGAGCTAACAGCCTCTTTCATTCAGCAGAACTTTTCCAAGAGAGGCTCCTGTCCCCCTTTTTTTTGCAGTGTGGCCATCATTATTCTTCTTCATTGGGAAGAAATCCTTTTGCTCTGTCCAATTTGTCCAGAACCTCGCTATAAAGACCAATCATCTGGAGAATATAAGCATCGTAGTTGTCAACAAGGATGGGTAAAGTTGCATCCTTCAACTAGATAAGACAAGTAGTGACAGGGAACAGAAGCGTGGACATAGGTGGGAGATGACCACCAGCTTCTAAACCTAGAACTTCAGATTGATGTAAAGGTTTTGGCACAGATGTAAATACAGTGGTTTAAGAAAAATAGATGGCAACCTAACGACAGTGGGTTTATCCACAGTGATATAAAGCACAGTTTAGAGTTGAGTCTTACAGCAGTGAATAAACCTATTCCCAGAATCACCGAATGCCTGAGGTTGGAAGGGAGTGATCTCAATTATTATAGTCTTAACTGATGCTTTTAGTATAAAAGTTGCAGCCAGCTCTGGATTGCCCAGCTGGTGCTTAAGGGAAGGCTGCACACAGCAGCCAGGCTGCAGGAGCAGCAGCCAAAAAACTGCAGAGAAAAGCTTATAACAGAGTAAGAAAAGTGTTGCTTTCTACAGGGGTACCAGCCCTGGAACTTCTCCCTCACAGGAAATGGCTCAGCTACACTGGAAAAGATGGGCTTTAATGATTTCATTTATATTAGCTTAAACCCTGTTGATAAGACTTCAGATGACACTAGAAACCAAGCCTGAAAGTCTTCATACAAGAGCTGATTTCAGTAAGTCAGTACAGCACCTTCACTGTAGTGAAAGCACGGGCCCATTTAGAGGGCTCCCCCATGACCACAAACAGAAGTTTATTTCCAGTCAGCCATTTACACCATAATCCAGTAAAAAGCCACTACATGACCCTTCCTAATGGCTATCAAATTCCAGCCTCACTTTGAAAAAATGTTTCAGCATCAAGCTCCCCCAAAATATTTAGGTACCACACTTCTCCCAAAACTCTTTAAAGATCATCTGTGATAGTTTCTTCACCCAGACCCATACCTCAAATTCAGACCAGACATCCAATCCCACATCCTCAAATCACCTGCCTACACTTACATGGCCTTCATAGCTTTTCTTCAGAGATCCCAAGTGATTGAGGAAACGCATTCCTAATCCACACCACTGCTCAGCTTCCTTATATTTACCAACGGTATATTGAAATATTCCTGTATTCCAGGCTCTTGTCAACAACCAAAGGATCTCCATCTCTGGGTAAGCATCCTGGAGTAGCAAACAAGAAGCAGCAGCTCAGAAAATAGACTCTCACTTTAACCCTGATAAGCCAAGAGTTCATTAGAGTTTAGTTTTAGAGTGGGAAAGCAGTTGGGTTTCTTTCTCCTAAGCAAAGGGCAATTCCTTCAGAGCCATCCTGTACTTCACAGTTCATCTGCACTACTGTCAAACAGCTTCTTTCCAACACAGCAAATCATGTTGCCATTACCCAGTGGTAGGTCAGAAAATACCATTCCATGGGACTGGGAATGATGCTGGAGTGGAAGTTGCTTTCCAGCTGTCTGCAGACAAGCTGAAGTACTTTCCAGCTTACCCAAACCCTACTGAACAGCAGGGCAGTTGCCCACTGCAGATTAGATGAACAGATGGTTGTTTTTTGGAGGGGGGAAGGAGGGAAGTCAGGAACAGTGTACCTTTAATGCTTCTTTTATATAAATAAATAAATAAAATTCTCCACCCAACCTGTATTTATGCCTGGGATTGCCAAGTCAAGTCCCAGCTGCAGCACCCTGATGAAATTCTAATTCTGTACATTCTGAAATTCTAATTCTGTCAACTCCCTTCACTGTACAGCACTGTGCTTCAGGCCTAAAAGGAGCAGCAGAAATGCTCACTGAAAGAAAGATTTTACTGTCCATATACCTGTCCTCACAGAAACAAGCCACAAGTAACAACAACACAGGAATCTAGTCATTTGGGAAAAATAGTAATGGAGTATGTTCCCAAATATATTTAACAAAACAGAGCTGAGAAAAAAGCAAGAGTGGCATCCAAATTTTAGCTGGCTTTAAACTGTTCTGGAGGAGTAAACTGCATTTAAAAATCCACATACAGTGTAAGAATTTAGAAAGCAGCAGCAGCAAAGATGGATTTTTTTAGCTCAACATGTTTCTAAAGTGCATGCCAAGGCACTTAAAATTTGGCCTTAAATGTCTCTAAAAACACCTTTGCAAAATCCAGGGAAATTCATAATTGAGTCATAACTATCTTTTACGTATCTGTGGGAAAGTAACAGGAGGCTGGTGAGGAGGGCTGTAAACACGCTCCAGTGACTCGCTGTTCAACACATGTATCACAGTGTTGTTTAGTCTTAGGTGCTCAACAGGCTGAACCCCCACACTTGGCTAACACAGGCTGGGGTGGACAGGGACACCTTATCGACCACGCCAACATTCCTGCCCTGCTCCTGAAGATCAAAGCACAGCAGAAAAGTGCCCGCTTCAACCTTTGAAATACAGGGCAGAACAGCAAGTGGGAGCTCTTGCTCTATCATTCCCTTGCTAACAAGGACTCTCTCCTGCTCCCCAGATGCCTGCATCCCCTGCTTGCACACCTCTGCCCACTGTGCTGCTCTGGAGATTCCCTGATCCATGAGGCATCAAGATTAAATTTGTTCTTTGCCTTTTAGCTGTGATTTTTTGGTTGTTCCTGCATCCTACCTGCGTCAGCTCACACAGTATCTTTTACTGAATAAGTCTTAGCTGCTCCAAAGATAACACTATATAGTGTTCAGTCTACTAATTATTCTCAGTCTGATGAGAATTTTTTCTAAATGTACTTGGGAGTATCTCCCAATCTCTTGTTTTCCTGTTGAACTTACTGTGCTGCTGACTACGCTCAGAGCATCTTCAAAGTAGTCCCACACCTCCCGCAGTACACAGGCATCCAAATCCGTTAGTCCAGTTGGCAAAGAAAGGTTAATCAAACTGTGTAAGCATTTGCTGAGAATTGAAAGACAGCAAAAGAGGAAATATTAAATACCGGGTGCACAACCAGCCACTTTTTAGTATCAGCAGCACACTAACTTACGTCACTGGGACTGTCAGACATGGCCACCTGGGTGCTCACCACACTCACATTCTTACAGCAGAAACATACCTTTTCCTGGCATCAGACCTCAGTCACACAAACTGTGCAAAAAGAGAGCCAAGAGCATCAAGCACTTCACTATTTTCATTGCTGGGCTCTAAAGTAACACTGAAGAAAAGACTTAATATTCTCTAGGGTGCTACACATGACAGTAAAGAAAAAGTACCTTTTCTAACTTCAGCAACAAGAAAAAAGCAGTCGGCATCCTTGGAAAATTAGTAACAAAGGAACAAACACATGCTTTCTGAAAACTGGTCTGTCTTTCCCAGTGTAGAGAAAGGTGATATTAACAGTTGCCTTTGCCCAGTGGTTACTGCAACAAACTCAGCAAGAAGGGAAAAAGTCCTTTATGGGGTTCAAGTGAGAGAGGAGGACACATGGCAGGTTGTATCTAAGATTCCATAAGGTAAAGATGTCAGAGCACAATCCAGCACAATCCAGCACAATCCAGCACATATGTGCTATGGCATCGTATCACTAACTTAGAACTCACCGATTTCTTCTCAGCACTTAATTTCCCTTCACTTCATTCTCTTTGAAATCCCTAGCTTCTACTGCAGAGTAACATTTGAAATGAACACCTTCCTCACAAGAAACAGCCAGAGACCTCTTCTGGATCCAATTTTCATTTTCCTTCCTCAATGGAATCGTTGGTTGGAAATGGGACTATTTCACAAAATATGCCAACTGAACAAATTGCCAGTAACACATCCATTAGCCAGTCATACTCCAGAGGACACTAGTTGGCCAGCAAGAAGCAGAACCTCACACATAAGATAAAATCCACTTTTTTCAAATTGCAGGCTTTATTCCCTGGCAGTATTTCCAGTCAGAGGCTCACGGCAAAGCTACGTGATGACACTAACCTAAATTTCACAGCATCAATGACATTCTGCTTTCTGTGAAGGTTTAGTGCACTCTTGAGAGCTTTCTTACACAGCAGAGGATACCGAGCTGGAGATTCCATCGCTAACGCTGAAAAGCAAAAGAAAATAGAGAAGAAAGAAATGACTGGAGCCAGACTTTAATCTCATTGGTCACTAAAATAAACTACAACGTCTTGCCTGATCCCTTGTGATAAACAACTGAAAAAAGATTTGCTTAAAGGCTGGGTGCCTGGGCTGGTCACACACTAGTGCTTGGTTACTGCTTTCTCACTGTGCACCCCATCGCTGAGGACCACAAGGCAGAAGGACACCAGATTTCATCATTTACAATCATTTACAAATCTCACTGCTGTTTGCTTCTGGTGCAGCAACTCAAAACCATTGGGCAGGAGGAGGTGGGTGTCTAAAGTAAAGAGTGTTGTTTTGTCTCCTGGAACATGAACATCTGGATGGGAAAACAGGCAGGGTGGGATGTCAGTATGGTGCTTTCAAGCCCCACTGTGTTGTGCCCTCAAGACAAGGGAGGGAGGGAGGGAGGGAGGGAGGTGTTCACACATTCCCACAGAATCCTCTCCAAAGATTTGCCACGGTACCTTCTAAATTTTACTCACCTTCCTCCCCAAATTCTCAAGGAGGCATGACTAGACCTTTGTGATGAAAGTACAGTACGATACAGAGAAGTGTTACTTAAAAAGTAACTTTAACTTGAAATTGCACATCTGTCCAACAGCCACATCCTGAAACTTCTGTACTGGGGGCATGAATCAGCTGGGATCATTCTCTGGCCTTTGCCAGTTTGGAGCCTGTAAAAGTTTATCTAAATTATCTTTTCCAGACTCACAACCTACACAAACTCTAGTCTCAGAGGCTAAAAATGGAAGGATGTAGCAAATTTCTGGTTCATCATCCACATAATACAGGATTTCAAAATACAGATCTCCTAATGCTGCTGATATCCCAAGCATCTTTGCCGCAGGACAAAATATATACTGTCAGACCCATTTTCTGCCTGCTGCACAGTATATAATAATCTTGGTCACCCTAAAGGAACAGGAGGGGCAACAAAGGCTGTTTTTCATTACTTGAACAACTATGAAAATACAAATGCAGTCTTTACATGCAATGATTTCTAGCGTCTTGACCTCTATTTGTGGTTGCTCCCATACTGACTCCATAAGCTTGTGGAGTGTTGGGTCATTCAGCTTGGATCTTGCTTCAAATTCATAAAGCAGCAACAAAGTCTCTGTTGGGTCCTTAGCAAAATCTCCTGCAGAAGAGACAGAATTGCCTGTATGTGACGACTCGTTGTCTTAAAGCTACATGGTATGCCATATGCCATAAGGTTTAAATCTTGTTTCTAACTGGCAGGAAAACCATTATTATTCAGATCTAACAGTGGAGCAAGTAGAACTATGAAGCAGTCTTGGACAGAAAGCTCAGATGTCCAAATGGTCAAAGCACAACCCCACTAACCAGCCTCTCCCCCAGGAAAAGAAAGAAAAAAAAGATTAAAAAAAAAAAGATCTGAATTGTCTGTAATTGTCTAAATTTGTGCAACACTCCTGGGCAAGGTAATAGCCACTACAGAACTACAGAACCACTTCCAAGGACAGATAAAATAGGTAACAGAGGGCACCACTAAGAACGTCAACATATGAAAGAAGTTATCAACAGCTTCAAATTTTTTCTATTGAACTTGCCCCCTTTCTAGGAGTAAAGTCCTCAGGAAATCCTTAAAGATGGGAGAAGAAGGGTGGGAGAACAGTAGAACTGCAAGGAAGGTGTAAACGTGATACAAACTGTCACAAAAACCTTTGTTTTTCCATCTAAAGGACATTCTCAGCTTTCTCCAGAGCAACAGACTAGTCCACACATTGGCCAAGGTCAAGCGAAGATATAATGGAAGCACCAGGCTTTCATTCCACAAACCTCTGCAGGAGAAACTCCAATATGTCCCTGTCCTGACATAATCAACCCCTTGGGATTTTAGGAATGGAAAATTGAAAAAGGGAAGAAGTCTTTCTGAGTTATCTTGCCTTCAGTGCAAAAATCCCAAATCCAGGCCATATAATGAACCTTTCATTCTGAAATTCTAAGGGGGAGATGGAAACAGCAAGTAACACACCTTACTCCAGTGTCTCAAACCTATAAGTGAAAAGAAACTAAACACAGGACAGACAAGGAATGCCTAATTGAATTTTTCTACCAATAAACTACCAAAAAAGTGAAGCATGCATCCTCTAGGCTATCAGTCACCCAGCATCTCACCTCTCAGCTGAAAGCACATCAGTCTCCAGTCATGTCTGATCTAAATTGACATAGAATAGTCAGGGAACAGAGGATGGGTTTTGGCACTTCAAAGTATGGTAACAGGATTCTGAAATGGTTTATTTGGGAAGAGCCTGGTAAAACTATTAAAACAGTGCAAGAGCAATTCCACTCTAAAGCAAAAAGCTTGGAGTTTCTCAAAATTTAAGACAACAGTCACAACTTCACTCTGAAAAGTTCCATACTTGACAGCACCTATACAATAAAAAGTCTGCAATGACATACAAAAAACAGTAGCTGGCTTTGCCAATTCTTTTATCATATTGCCATATATTAACACTCTTCAGCTGAGACAGCAATTCTATATGCCCTGTATTCTTCATCAATACAGTGACTAAACAGACACACTCTGTAGCTTACCTGTTAATTTCAGAACTTTCCATATCTCCTTGCATGCCTGGAGATGTTCAAGGGCCTGAGTCAAAAGCTCTGTCTATTTTACAAAATTTAAAAAGTTATTTTTGTCACATTTTTAAAAGTGAAAGGAATGTACATGTCAGGATCTTTATACCTAACTATAAAATAAATTAAGAATCAGCCTAATTAGTACATTATCTACACCAGATACTGGCTTTGGGTTGTGTTTATTTTCTCTCTTTTGTGTGTATATTTCTCTCTATTTCAAAGACTTCCACATCTCAGACAAAGCCTCTTCACACCCACCTTTCCATTGGTCCAGAAAGAACCATATGAGTTCCTATAAAACATAATTTATTTTAGCTCCCAAGCATAAAGTTGAGACTGACAAACCACTAAATCCCACAACACAAATTGCTGTGTCGCCCTCCACAAAAATTAGCTGCTACAACAATCACTGTACAGCAGACTTCCATACTGCCTTCATAACCACCATACATTCTCCTTCATCTTCTTACCACAGCTAGTACAATACCTCCAAAAAAGGATGTATGCATATAAAGAGCAAAAAAATTTGTGAGCTTTATCACAACCATACTGGTCACTACTTTCAGCAACAGCATAACCCTAAAGGTGCAGTCATTACCTGCCTGCCTGACCGATGTTTAGCATCACATATAAGGCAGACTGAAATTCCTCTAAGAGAAGGTGCTGCTATGACTCTTTGCTGATATAAATCAGTTAAAATCCACTGAAGTCAACAGAACTAGTTTACAGAACTCCAACATTTCCAATTGTCTGGAAAGCACTAGGTGCATTGATTCTAATTAATTATACAAGGTTTCTGTGCGTATATTCTCAATATCCAGTTCTGAGTGAAACGACTAAGACTTCAAAATCAAAAGAAAAAAAATGCTACACCACCACATCCAGAATGGGTTACCAGAGCAATGCCCTACCTGTTTAGAAGGTGTTTCTTGTTGCCTGCCCATTTCCAGATCAACTGCAGCTGCCATTAACAGGCACGTCTTCTGAGCAATTAGAACAGCTTTATCAGCGGGACAAAACTGGGACAACTGACACCAAAAATAGGAAAAAGGAATAAGAATTCTGCCCATATAAAGCAAGTTTCTCATGAACAGATGATTGCTAAGTCTATTCTATGGGACTTCTACTAATCAGTCATGAATAGTATATATTCAAATTGCAGTTTTACTTGTACAATTACACAAAAGATTATCAAAGTGTAAACCCGTGTGGGAGTCCCCTCTCTACAAACACACAGAGAACTGTCAGTGCTGGTACAAGTTCTGCATGAACATTAGGAACGCGCTGGTATTCGAGATACAGTCTCCAAACATTGGAATCCATTTCATTTAGAAAGTTCTAATTGAAGTCTACGTTTCCTACAACATTTTTAAGTGATAGACTATAAAGTATGACAATAATGCTCATATTCTATATTAGAAGTCCATCTCCTCCTGACAAAAGCTCTCCGTCTTCAGAGCATACAGGCATGTCTCCTCAGAGACAGCTGATACTTGGATGTAAATTCTAACAGAACTAGACAGATGGCAATATTCCTCAATCAGAGATAGAATTAGCAAGAGTACGTACCTTGAAAGACAATAGAAAAAAATCCCTCATCTTTTCAGGGTAGTCCCTGAACTGCACAGCTAAGTTCCAAGCTAACAAAGACATAAAATAATGGAGACCAGAATAAAAATCTTCAGCCTTACAGGTATGCCCATCTAATCCCTAGGAATATGCAGTTCACATTCCACAATCCAGTTTCTCCATCAAAATATCAAAACCAGCTCATTTACTAACAGCAAGAAATACCGTTACTAGTGATTTGTTAAAATAGCTCATTCTGCTTTCAAGTTTTGTCTTAATAATTCCATCGCAACCAAGTATCTGTTCTACCACCACATATCCTACCCACAAGGGCATGAATTGGAAGAATCATTTTCTTAAGTTAGTAAACAAAACTAGTATCTGAATAAGAGTTGACAATATTGCAAAGGAAAATAAAATTCTCATTTTACCCACAGGAGAATATGCAGGATCAGTAGTAAGGGGGTTTTATTGCTCTTAGCAGGACTTTTTTTCCCAGACATTGAATTGATCATTATTCTTTCTATTTGCTTGGTATTAAATTTTACTTCTCTAAAAGAGTCTTGGTAGTGAAGGGCTAAGTAAGAGAAAAAAGAACTCTGGACACATACAACAATTCCTGTGGTGAAGGGAACACTGTATCCCATCACTCAAAGAGACCTTGTGTGATTATTTGTCTTGAAAACTGACTAAAATATGAGCCATATTAGACAGTTTCAGAAGCGAGGAAATGCAGCAGGAGAACTTAAAGACTATTTAAGGCACCAACTGCCAAAGATGCCCAGTTTTATAAATCTACTACCTCTTTAAACACTTCTTTCTTCCTTAAGGTCTGCCTAACTGGAGGTGGAGGGGATTCACTTTAGATTTTTAGAGTGTAACCTACCAACTTTTCTAAACCAGTGAGCATCAAGGATCCTCATGTCCCCTGTAAATTTCTCTTCTGTGAAAGATGCAGCAAGTTTCTTGTGAGCTGCAGAAAATGAGTTGTTCAATGCGTAAGTAACACTTTCTGAGCAGAATAAAAACATTTCAAAGTCTAATAACTACACTACAAAACAGAGGTTTTGTAATTCCCAATGAAGAGTTAATTCTCACAATTTAAATCTAACGTGCTCGACAGAACAGCTTATAAAAAGCATCAAAAGGTGCCTCACCCAGCACGTTAGGGTAAGATACGTAACGCTGCCAACCAGTACTGCTTCTTCAAAGTTTACTGACACTGAATCTAATGCAGAGGACTTTTACCTAATTTCACAGAAAGTTACAAGTTATTAAATTTAGTAACATGTTTGAGGCCTTTCTTCAGAAAAACTTTAATTTATTTAATTCTAGTCTTCATTCTCATCTCCCTCTTGCAGTACAAATGGCTAGTGTCAAGTTCTACAACCTGAGGAGCTTTCTTGTCCAAGATAGGAAGAGAGGGGTAAAAAACATGTAGTGGAAAAAAAGCATTTCTTCAGATGGAGAAAAGTCCTCTGCAAAACTCCTGTTACCTTTTCCAATGCAAACAAGACAATTCTTTTTCAAAGGACACAACAATTTAAAAGTGAGAACCAATTTTGACATGCCTCTCCTATCTTTCAACAATTTGCTATCGTTCCTTGCACTTTTGTAAGCCTTCTAGGGAAAAAAAAAAAGGCACATTAACTTGATTTTAAAAATGCTCCCTTTTTTAACAGCTAGAACACCAAAGACCACCATTGGCATTTAATTAACGCCAGGAGAAAGTTAATGCTGTTAATTTAGTTTACAAAACCAAACTTCTTCCTTCTGTGGTAGCCCTGCTGCTAAAGATACCCACTTTGTTCCTGCCAGTGCAGTCAGAGTAGGAGACTATCACTTGAGGCCACCCAGTCTTGTACCCAAATATCTGCTGTTTGCATCATGGCCTTATGACAGATGAAAAGGAAACTCCCAAGAAGAAACTGCCCCTTTGTCTGAGAGCAGCTCCCAAGCACAGGCTTTACTACAGTTTTTCCAACACCAGAGTGCAAGATTTCCACAGAAAAAACCTGTAGCACTGAGATCCAACTTCACAACGCTGTTGAATGTCCAGTTTTAATTTTCACTGATTTCAGTGGGGAGTTGGGAACCTGGACTGAAAAAGAAGTCCAAACTTTTGGTTGGTATGGACCAAAACAAATCATTAAAATTTCCCAGATGGAAGAACTACAGAAAACGTAAATAGAAGAAAAGCATACCCAAGGTCAAGTAAGCCAGCATTGAGTCGATATCTTCATCTCTAGAATGGAGGAAATATTAAGTTTTAGAAAAAGTTTTCTTACAACAGAACACATTATTTATGTTGAAATACAAGATCTCAGTAATTGCGGACACAATTATTCTTCCCCTGACAAACTTCTCAGGCATTAGAAACTTCTAGCATTTTAGGAAGCCAAAGGGTATTGAAGGCCTGCAGAAAGTTTTACTGATTTGCAGCAGTGAAGCTCATTGCAGAAATGCAGCGGGAGACTTTCTGAGTTGCTGGGGCTGCTTCAAACCCACCACCACTACGCTGTTTTCTCAACAGTCAAAATCCAGCAGTATAGTTCTACTTCTAAGCCAACAAGCCATTTGACAAGTCCTAGTCTTCAGCAAGGGAGGGCCCACTCCAAAGTTCTCACTCAGAACTTCTAGAAGACATCACATGCTAGTGTGAAAGGTAAGAGAGGTTGCTCAGCCCACGTGGCCCATCCAAAATACCTGCCAGTCTTACACATGAATAAAAGAGGAAGACAGAAAGTAAATAGGAAAGATTATACAACTAGAAAAGGTGTTCCTATGTGATGTCATTAGGTTAAGCTGGGAAGTCATGTGGGTGGACTTTTAATAAGCATAAAGATTAATCTCTTGATTACTCTGCAAGAAAATAAGCCCCACAAGAAAATATTACACCATTTGTACAACATATCCCCAATGAGAAAATGCTTTTGCAAATGGACTTACCTTTTCTCTTCATTTTCTGCCGTGACCTTTGACAACACAAGACGAACCAAACATCTAAATATGAGAAAAGCAAGTCATGAAGAAACAAGACATTTTTTTTCTAAATTTACTTTGTCCTAATTTTACAGAAAGGATCCCACTTTTCTTCCCCCCTTATGCTATCAGCCCGTGGAACTCACAGAAAAATTCAGTGTGTCAAACTGGGAATAAGATTATACCACTTCCCATCCTATCACCTTAATTTGTATACCACTTTGTTAAATTATGTAAGTAAATAAATGCACTTTAACAAAGCGACTTTAAGCAAATATTGGAATAAATGCATCTGTTTCACAATATTTGTTTGTATAAACATGATGGAATATTTCAGTAAGAAGATACTGCTTCATCAGAAGATAAAACGAACTGGTATTTTCACCAACTAGATTGTTGCGATCTCATTGGAGTCGCTGTTGGTCATCTGTTCAAATCACAATGTAATCATAAAACTTACAGCAATTAATACTATTTGCTTGGGAGAGACTTGAAACATCTATAGATACTAAGAGTTCAAGCTTGAGGTACATCTGCAGCACCAAAAAGACTGCTACCTAATCTACTCTGTTTTCCACCTTCCTCATTGTAATAAATTCTTTCTGAAAAAGAAATCAGAAAATATTATCTTTCCTTGTAAATGCATTGAATACTCACTTTAAAGCTGCAAATAACTGTTGGCAGTCTTGTAAATGTTCAGACAAATACTCCAAAGCTTTGATAGCCACAACTTGTTGATCATTCTGAAAATAAATTAAAACACGTTTTGAATAAACTGCACTCCCTCAGTTACCATGAAAAAAACAAAAAAACAAATGCAAACCACAGCATATTCCAAAAGTCTGTGCAGTCAACTGGCAGGAAAAAGACTTTGCACAGAAGAGCCTCAGAGGAAAGAGAAAAGGATAAGAAGAGACCATACAGGCACAGAGAACCTATGGCAAAAATGGGATGGGTCCAGGTTGAACACTGTATCATTTTCAAGGTACCCACACTCAGAATCCTTTATTTTCCTGAAGAAATATTAAAAAATACAAATTCTTTATATGTGAAATCTGTTTCTACTTTGCATTACACAACACATTTAAGTTAGACCTTGGTCATGGAAGAATAAAATACTTAGAAATGCATGAAATATACAGAAACATGCAAAGTAGGAAAGGTTACAAAGGTTGCAGCTGTCCTACTTATATCAATAAAGCAAAATAAAGACAAAGTGTCATCTGCTCTACCTCTAAAGCAATTTGGGCAGCTAAGCTCAGGAGGTTAGTGCCTGGATTTTCATCCCCTCTCAGCTTGTCTTCATGCTGAGATGACTTTTCCGCCAGCTTCCCCATTTCAATAACGGCTTCCACTGCTGAAATATACATAGGGAAACATGCGATTAGTTTTTTTATAGAAGCAATTGGAAGGTGGAATTTAATGTTTTAATGAGGCTTTTGAAAGAACTTATGAAAGGTTATAATTATTCTTTTTAAATATGAAAAACTAAGACAAGAAAACCTGACCATGCCAGCACTTCTCCACAATTACACGTTTCTTCCTAGAGAGGTGCCAAAAGGCTTTCCAAGCTCCCAGCCTCAGGGCAGAAGGCTGCCACACAAAGGGAACCTATCTCACATCCTTCGTTTTGTTCTGCTAAATGACTCTTTGTCACTGCAAACAGACGACTTTCTCTAATGCATTGTCTGGGCATGACTCCAAGCTCCCACATCTTGGCTTACGCTGAGGGTGCTGCTGCTTTTATGTTCACACTGTGCTGTGGTTCCCACTCTGTATTATGTGAACAAATTATGCTGTCATTAAAAAGATGTATAAAGAACAATTAATTGGCACAGAACTCATTGGAAAATAAGCTCTGCGTGTTAGTGTGTATTCTAAGGAAGTATAGACTGTGTTTCTCAATTTCCATTACTTGAGCTAAGATCCTCATTAAAATATGAAACGGCAGAACTCATTATAAAGAAGAAAGACTCCACAGAGATGTGTCATTCTGTAAGTCATCTCAGTAATTTCTACTTGTCCAGAGAAATTAAGAGCAGCAATAACAGTTCTGTTAAGGTTCATTTAGCTCAGTATCTTATTTTTTTTTTTAATACTGGATATGCATACAAAATAATATTACTAAGAGTAAGTATAGAATGATTCTCACCCTGGGATGCTATTACAGGTTCTGCCCATGAGAAGATTAGAGGCTTCTTAGCCAGGGGCTCCATCCAGACATATGGACTCCACACCTTACACACTGTGTGCAAAAAGCACCCACTCTGACAGTTTAAATCCACATCAACGGCTTTAGAGATCCTTTTTCCAGCTTCCCCCTATTGTCTTTCTCAAGATGAATAGTTCAAATCTGCTGAGTATTTTCTCATACATTTAGCACTTCTGCTCCTTGTAGAAGACCCTTTAAGTTCTACCTTTTTCAGTATCTTTCTCCATCACTGCAATCTTATAGACACTGAATTTAGTAAAGATGCTGTTTGGATCACACCTCTCTGCTTCTTTAATTGCCTCTTTAGCCTATTCACAGAAGAGATTAAAGCAAATCATGGTTACATTGTTGATATTTATTATTTTTACTCTACATATAATATTATAATTACTAGAGATGTTTGGTTTGGCAACATCTTCCTTGTTAAGAAAAGTCAAGAGAGCAGAAGATGGAACCAAAGGCTGACAATGACTGGACTGCAGAAAAAGCAAAATTAGGAAACAAGAGAAGCCCTGAGATGCCAAAAAATTAAATTCCCTTCTGTCACTTTGAACTGTGAAGTTTAACACCCTGAAAGCTGAAGGCCTAGACAGGTAAAGCAGGTACACTTCTCTGCAGAGGCGAGGCCTAACGTGCCACTGGGGAAAGTTCTAGTGAGACACATCAAACGTTTTTTCCCCATCTGTCCTGAAGAGAGGCCAATCCCTAATCTGAGAAGAAATCCAACATACTGAGGCATGGTCAGACAACCTGTGGGCTGGTTCCCTCTTTGGAGTGGCAGGAAGCCCCAGCAGCTTCGTGTCCCAATGACATAGCTATAAAAATATAAACAATGCAAATAAACAAATAAATATGTATACATATACATTATCCATACCTTGTCAATTTGTTTCAGATGAAGATAGCAAGAAGCCATATTCCTCTGCAGCTTAGCCAGGTTCTGATCTATCTGTCCAGGTGTATAGAAGCTGACAGAATAATTGTACCAGTGAAGAGCATCAGAGTAGCTTTTTGCCTAGGAAATTAAACAAACAAGAAACAAACAAAAAAACACCAACATAAAACAAACCCAAAAAAAACACACATCCTTATTTGAGTGATTAAATTGCCAATGTCATCCCAAATTTTTTTTAGAAGGTCACAGGAAATCAAAGATTTAGATAAGCAAGTATATTCTAGTGTAACCTTTCCCCCAGAAGAGCAATCATTCGTCCCAAAACACAGGGAATATTTATTAGGAAACTGACACTCTACCAACTCCTACTCTTCCTTTATGCTTATGGCCGTTATCAAAGGCAGGACACTGGACTCAATGGGTCATTCATCTGACCTAGAAAGGACATTCTTATGATGTAATAAGAAATATTTCACCAGAAACATTATTTCCAAAACCAGAAATGTTATTTCCAAAAGATATCTCTCTTCACAATACAAAGCAATTGAAACTATGAGAAAAAGACAAAAGTTTTTATTCCATTTAGATTGTGAACCTTGATGATACTATGCTGAAGATTGTACTCACAACTATAGTTCCAGTTTGGACAGAGATTTTATCTTACAGTGATGAGGAAAAAAGCTGGGTCATCAGCAAAATTCATTCTTGAGCACACAGATGAGAGTGAATAAAATGGCATCTGTGTTTTTCTTTATGAGTTCGAGAACTGAGCATATGACAGAAATACAAGAGTAGAACATAAGCTCATCTTCTCCAAATACTGAAAGAATAAAAAAGGTCTGGTTTTCAATAATAGAACTTATATGTGCTCACAGTAGGAATGTATATGAACTAAGATACAATGTAAGCATCCAAAGCTACTTTATATATAGGCTAAGATCAATGTACAAATGATAACACTTCACGCTCCTTAAAGCAACAACTGACCGTCGGTAGGAATTGTAAAATAAAGGGCTCCTTTCCAGGACAGAACCACAATGATGGGCTGTAACAGGTTTCTTGGCTGATCAGTTCTGGCCATAACTGTTCCCACGTACAAACCCTGAGGTGAGGCTACCTGAAACTTGATGTTGTAATGGAGAACAGCAGCCAGCTGGATGAAAACAAAACTAGTGCTAACTGGAACAGGGGTCTCAGTAACACCTTGCACTCTGACCAAAAGCAGATACACCACAGGGATCAGAAAAAGCAGATCTTCACTTTCACTGACACAAATAACAGCACTACTGTTTGGTCCCAAACCTCATAATGTTTGGCAGCTCTGTCCCACAAGATGATGTGCAGCCTGTTCAAGGCTTCAGGCAACAGCTGTTTCCCAGTATAATGACCTGAAAAGATATTGCAAGTCATCACCTTACATGAACTTTAAGGAGCACACTGAGAAACCCTTAAAAACTATCTGAGAAAGACTGTCCTATAGCCTACAACAAAAAACACTGACACAGATCAGTTTCAGACAGGACTCAGGTGTTTCATATCCTGCTTCTGAAAAACCAAATAAACAAAAAACAACCAACACCTCTCCCCCACCTCCCAAAAATGGTGGGGTTCAAGTTTTCAGGTTTGAACATTGTACACGTGGCTCTTGCACCTAGCTCCATGCTTTATAAAACAGTCTGATTTCCAGTAGATCTGTCAGTCAAAAAATACTACAGTGCTATGGGTACAACAGACCTGAAACTGTTCTTCAGCTGCTCAAACCAGGATCTGCAACCCATTTTCATACTGACAGACAAAACCACATTGGGCTGGAGGGACAAAGTATTAACCTTTTGCAGAACTTCTCATAAATGTTTCTAATCCCACATGTATCAGTCACACACAGTCTAGACTAAGAAGGAGGAACTGTTCTAGCAAGTGAATTTAACCCTGAGCTTGACCATGGCTGTCATTTGTTATCAAAGTTGAGAGCTGCCACGCAAAAGAAACAAAGACAGAAGAGAATAAGCAGAAAAAATTGAAAATCAGAATTCAACAGGTTAGCCAACTAAATCCAGCTTTCAATAAACAGCAGCTAAAGATGGATACAGACCTATAATAATTTCTTCAACCTTTTGCTTAGCAAGAAGCTCCCTCTTATTCTGCAACAGGAACTCGATGTGGAGCAGGGTAATTTTTCCAAGGTCAGGTGAAGATTCAAACCGTTCAGCAACAGATTTCAGAAAATCAAACCCGACTGATTCCCTATTCACACAGATGCATTTTTAAGAGGCTGCACAAGAAGAGCTGTTAATTTTCCATTCTACAAAATAACATGTTTACAGCATACTGCATGTTCCTCATTTATACTACTGGTACACAATCCCACTGACAGAGTCAAGGTATGAATTTACATCACTTCATTTATTCAGTAAGAACTTCCTATTAGCACATGCTTGTTCTACAGCATTCACCAGAGAGCTTATTCCTCAGAATGAAAGAGTGAGAACTCACTGCAAGACAGAAGCACATGCATAGGTAATCATGATGGAGCATTCAATCGTGTGACATTTCAAGCCTCCATTTATTTTGCATTAACTTGTTTTTCACAAAAATGATTCTAGGACTCCAAAATCTTTCATTCTGAGGGTTGGTTATTTGATACGGAAGACAGATTTCCAGACATATATATATTACTTCATATATATATTAAAACTACATAAGAAGAATATGATCATTCTAAAGTAAGGCTACAGCATTATAAATTGCCACTCAACATTATTTCACACCATGTTCTGCTGCTGCCATAACCTGTATCATGCTACAAAATGACAGGTTCCTTCTCAAAACTGTTTTCCTACCTCTGAGAGTTTTTATTTAAAACAAAGCATCATTCTATAATTGATGTTCTTTGCTTATAAAAGAACACTTACAAAGCCCAAATATTGTGTTCACCCCACCTAGCAGTGCTTTCCTACCTTCCATGTTCCAGCAGCAGTTTGGCGGTATTCAAACAAAAGTCTAAAGACATCTCATGGTGTAGGAATTCTGCAACAGCTAGACAGAACACAAAGCAGTTGAGATTATTTAATCAACTCAGACACTTAACTGCTCAATTTATGTCTTACAGCTTCTTGGAAGAAAAAAAAAAGCACACAAAAAAAACCCAACCCAAACCTCTCCCAATAATAACCCTACCTTTACATTGCTGTGTTGTCACTGCCTTCAGTCTAATAGTCTTCCTCCTTCCCTATTTCCAGTAAGGCTATTTAAATTCTCAACGAAAATTAAAACATGCTTAACTGAAGCTTACATTAGCACCTGCTAACACTGACTGCTGTGTCTCACACTCCAAAACCAGAACGACATTTAGTTAATGAAAATTCCTCTAAAGCACATGAGAAAGGGATTTATTTTTTCCTTTTCTAACTACATCTTCTTGGATATGCAGTCATGTGACCTCACCGTGAAACCCAGGCACAGAGTAGTGATACCTGAGTTGATATCTTCATCCGATGCTCCACTTCTAAGAAGAATTTTAATTTTCAAAAAACACCCAGCTGGATGCAAATTCTCCTGCACAACGGAAAACAGGACATTATTTGGACAGCTGTTTGTAGAACACAGGTCCCATGAGAACCCAGCACATTTATAACACAGACAAATGTCAGGAAATCACATACAGTCCACCATGCTCTTCAGTTCCATTTTAATGACTAAAAAATAGGTAGGCAACTAGCAATATTTTATTCTTAAATAATTCAGCTGAACAAATGCTGAATGATAGAAACATTTCCTGCACTTCTGTGTTTGAATTGGCTGGGTTTCTCTAGAATTAATATGAGCAGAACTCAAAGTCACTTATAATAATATGAAATTTAGGAGAGAGCAACAATGGGAGCAAATGGAAATAATGAAGACTGTATAATATGGCTCTTGCTAAAACACTGCACATTTCAGACTCTAGAATAAAAATTTTCTTCTAGTTTTCCACACCTTCATACAATATCAAAACATACATTACCAGATACTATGATAAAAACACTTTCCACCTCAAAAGGCATTGCAAAGTAAATACAACAAAAACTGCAAATAAGATGTAGAAGCATCTTATCTGAGTGATTAAAATACACTACCATTTATAACATCATCTCATGAGCCTGTGCATCTTCATCTGAGTGACAGTTTAACAGCATGTAGAAAACTGAATCTAAGCTTTCATTTAAAGCAGGACTTTATATTTAAAACGTATTTTGTATGAACAGATAATGGAAATTTTAAAATGATCAATCAAAGACAAATGTAACTTTTTTCAAATTGAAGTTACTCTAACTAACCTGAAAAGACAGAGGCACAAAATCAATTCAAATCTTTATGGGGGAAGAGGAATTTGTACAAGTGCAAGGGACCTCACTGTAGTGATTGCTTAGAGAAAAATGAAGTTTTTCAGGATACAGCTCATTTTTCAGGTTCCAGGAAAAATACAGTAATGTTAGTAAAGTGCAATAGCTTAATTAATTGTTTGAAATAAGACTGATGCAGCATGGCTATCCAGCATTCAAAACTGAACTCTGGCACTTGCTCAAATACTTGCACAGATAATGAGATGAGGACTCAACAGTATGGACACAGAATCACAGAATGGTTAAAGACCATCCAGTTCCCACCCCCTGCCCTGGGCAGGGACACCTCCCA
>BJBW01016713.1:29291-47194 GCA_004320125.1 Scolopax mira
AACCTGGGCCAGGCTCTCACCACCCTCACAGCAAACAAGTTCTTTCTGGTATCTAATTTAAATCTCCCCTCTTTCAATTTAAAACCATTACCCCTCATCCCATTGCTCCCTTCCTTGATCAAGAGTCCCTCCCCATCTCTCCTGTAGCCCCTTTCAGGCACTGGAAGGCCATTATAAGGTCTCCCCCGAGCCTTCTCTTCTCCAGGCTGAACAACCCCAACTCTCAGCCTGTCCTCACAGGAGAGGAACTCCAGCCCTCTGATCATTTTGGTGGCCCTAAATTGTTATCCATTATTACCCAATGGAAGACAAAAGGTCTGGTGCATAAAACCCCAGCTGTTATAAATATCAAATGGATCACATTGTAATTTATTCTGTTTGTACAATTTACATGAAGACTTGACAGAGAAATTTTCATCATCTCATTACCAAAGGACGTCACTATTAATGGATATGAGGCAGCAAGACAGCTCTACATGCAGTGAAGGGTTTCTCTATAAAAAAGGTGGAAACACCAAAACGTACCTAGGAGTATGAAAACCAAAGCAAAGCAAACACACCTCTGTCTGATGTCAAGCAGAACACATCAGTGATCATGTGTCCATATTGCTAGGTTAATAAATCATAGAATGGTTTGGGTTGGAAGGGACCTTAGAGATCATCGAGTTCCAACCCCCCTGCCACGGGCAGGAACACCTCCCACTAGAGCAGGTTGCTCAAAGTTTGAGCAACTCAAATGCTTGAGTTTCAACTGTCACACACCGTAAATGTGGTAACGTGCTACTACCTGGTTTGCCAAGCTTATGGCTTTCAGTGCCTTGTCAAGATAGAGACTGCAATCCCACTCGAAATAGGCTGTAGCTAACAAGCGCAGCACTTTAGCCTGGAAAGAAAAACAAACTGGAAGTGGAAATCTGAAGAGCAGAAAAAACCAGCTCTGCTGTGGGAAACCAAGGGTCGAGCCTGTATTGGAGAAATAAAGTGATTGCTCAGTTCTGAAGTGTATCCAGTCTTCAGCACAGGATAGGAATCAACTAGAGTTCAGAGGAGAGCAGAAGGGGAGCAAGGAAAATCAGAGATCTGGAAAAAAAAGAGTGAAAGAAGAAACCAAAGAAACAGGAAATATAAACTTCAGTGAGAAAAAAAAAAAACCAACACAATGACACAAAGACATATGTGATAATGGCCTTCAAATACATAAATAATTCATATAAAGAGGAAGAAATTAACATTTTCTCCATACCCACTGGGAAAAAGAGCAATAGGCTTATCAATGAGATATCAATGAACATCTACCAGAAATGACACAGATGTTGCCTTGAGAGAAGGGGAAGGGGAGATGGCCTTTCAGGGTCTACTTCAGCCTTACTTTCTGCAATTTAATTTTTGTGAAATACTAGATTCAAATGTGATTTAAGGGCATCCATCCATGACTGAACTCTCAGACTGACACTCACAGTGACTGAACTTGCAACTTTGCCAAACTCCATAGCAGATAGTACTGAAGAGGAGGCCAAAGAAGGGGCAGATGATACAGTGGAGTCACATTAACAAAATCCTCCTATTCATAATCAGCAATTTCTCTATTTCTTACCTGCATTTCTTTGCCAACAGAATACTTCATGTCCATCTTCCCAATGTCATAACTCTGGCTATCAATGATAAGTGAAAGTTAGAATTAAATGGGATAAATTCAACTAGTCTTCTGATACGGGCAATGTTCCTATCCTTTCCTGCTTCTAACCAGTTAGAAACCACATAAATCACACAAACTATCCTCAGTATTCACCCTCACCAGAGAACAGAAAATTTTGTTTTCTTTCTAAATCCTCACATTAAAAATCATACTCAATCACTTTCTTTAAGCTGTTGCACCACCTTCTGTAACATCTTCTATTCACATATTTCAGTGCACTTTATCAGTTTTAACCACAGAGGTTTTGAAGAAGCAAGTGTTCTCATTCCCACCTGACACAGAATAAAGTCACACGCTAAAGTTACACATGACCTGATCTCAAGATCACAGCAAAGCAATAGCAGAGAGAGAAAACAGAAACTGGGAGTTCCCCATTCTATTTTTTCTAAAAGTTACACGACAGCACAAGGACCACCTAGTTAAAAATGCAGTAGTAATTCCACAAAACTGGATTTGATCGCAAATGTTGGGAATGAAGAACTGCTAAAAGAAAAATGGTAACTGGGCATTTGTTCCCTAATCTAGTATGTTCTCAGTACAGAGAAATCTTAACTCACTAGATCAAGCTACATCTCCTTTGACAAGTTTTATTTCCTCCTCAAATTTTGTCATCAGGACTCGGTATTTAATTTTACCCAAGAATAAAATATAAAATTATCTGCAAAGCACTATCTGCAATTAATCCTTAGCATTTCTACAAATCCTCTTTGATAACATACATGACCACAACTATCTTTAATTTGGTATGTTGCTGTTCATTTTCTTCTGACTATTTAAAAGAAGAATAAGAAGAAATGAAAACAAATTTTCTGAGCCAAGGCTGGGACCTTGGCACAAGGATATTCTTCCTGATAGCCTGCGTGTTTTCTTCTTTAGCAGTACCACAACACTTACTTGGATCCTACACAAACCATCTCTATCTATCCCTCTTTTACTTTGATGTCTGTGTCTTTCATCAGTCAGTATCTTCCTCTCAATGAAGGAGAGGAAGTGTTTCTCCTTTATGAGAAATACTGTTTAAAACAAATCCATTTAAAACCAGTCAGAGGAATCCATCTACCCTTTTCCAAAGTTTTCAAATCCTTTCATGATCATTTATGAATGGCACAAGAACTGGGAACAGCCTCTTTGTAACAGTAATATCTTTGGAAGAAGTATTCTTCCAAAGGGAAATAGGGAGAATATTGACAAGAACCATGGAAAGAATCTTGTATTCTCACACTTTTAATTAAAACCCTACTTTCTCTTGCTCCCCCCTCACGATCATACATATTTTTACATCTCAAAGGTGGGATTTTACTTTCTCTTTGCACATTACCTGAGCCAGAAGGAGCTCTGTTCATATCTCTTCCGTTCATAAGTTTCCACTCCAAAATTGTAACAGAGGATTGACAGGTAACAGGTCTGCAAAAAAAAAAAAAAAGAAAGACTCCTACAGCATTCTTGCAGAAACATCATTAGACCTATAGCACTGCAGACTCAGGTTCTTTAAAATGCATTTTATTTTAAAGAGATATCCACTGTTATCACTTCTGACTTTATACAAGGAGATACCTAACATAACTAAAAGGGAATTGTAATTGTGTGGGAAAGTGAAGCATCATTTGCCAGACACACCAAACACTAGGATTCTTGAACCACATGAGGCAGAACATTCCTCAAGAAATCACGTTAATAGCACTAGGACTGTGTATAATAAACAATAAAAGTTAAAACTTGAGAGGAAAAACTGGAATATTACCACTTCATTTTTAATGACGACAAAGAAGTTTTATATAGTTAAGTGGACTGCCTCTTCCATGGTAGGCTTCTTCCTGTGTCTCTTTAGGGTTAAAAAAAGGATTATCCATATTACAAGTTTTAGGAAAAAACTGTTTCTGAAGGCTTCATTATTCAGAGCATTGCTGCCTTCTGTTTTATCAGACAGTCCTGGCAATATCTGTTTATAACAACTTGTATTTCCTTAGAAATGATTTGCAGCTGTCACATGTTTGAGACAAACCAGAGGATCTTTCTGCCCAGTAATTTTACATCTTAGCAAGGCCTCTTCTAACTCTCTGAAATTATCAGCATATTGTAGAGAAAATTGTTCGTTCTCAGGGTGATAAGATCAATGTTTGTACTTCATGCCAAGGAACGGTATGCAGACAGGCTCTGGCTCATACTTCTTGCCATAACAGCCAAGGCCGGATAATTGTGTTATTTGCTGTGTGGGAGGGTTGGAAAGAGGAAAGAGTAGAGGGGTCCCACCTGTGGGAGGCAGTGGACAGGACAGGGGACCCAAACCTGACCATCCCATCTGCCCCATGCTCAGTGGAAAAGGTGAGGGATCAAAGGCCTAGCTCTTTCTTCAACGGCAGACATCCAAAGAGGACTCTTGTCTGTTCATCTGCCTTCCATCCCAATCCGTGTGTTCCTGACTCCAGAGCTGGAATCCAGTTCCCATCTGTCACTGAATCCAGTCTGGGCCTTCCCCAGTGCCTGCCGGTGAAATCATCCTGGGAGCCCGATACAGTTTTGTATATATTGTATCTATTTCATTATTTCCTTTTTATTTTTAATATTAATGTTTCATTAAAGTAATTTAGTTCATTCTAAACTCATAAATCTCTTTATGTCTCCTCCTTTTCTCCTGGAGCGAGAAGTAAGGGGAGAGCATCTGTCACTGTCATAGGCCAATTCAGCCTAAACCACAACAACACCTCATCCAAAGAAGAGACAGAAAAGTCATTTTATATGCTAACAGCCTGCCAAGATTTGCATTCATTTTGCCTCTGCAGTAACTTTCTTTTCCAAGTATAAATGGTGCTTTTTGCAAGTGACTACAGATTTCAAATCCTCAAACAAGAATGAGAGAGATAGCATAACATCTTGCTTCAAATTTCTGGTTTATCTCATTGCAATCCAGAGACAAAAGCAGAGATTCAGTGCACAGTCACCCTCAGATGTTAAACGCTTACTTTTGGTAAGTTCACTTGTGAGTGTTTTGTTTCTAGAACAGAAAGTTTCCTGTTTGGAGAGGGTTTCATGCAAAGTGTTGTTTCATGCAGAGCGCTGTGGGCGTCCTGTGGCATACCCCGTTCACCTACTTGCACACTTGGGAAAGAATTCTTCCAAAGGCTAATTAAAATACTATTTCAGTGAATGACCGCGTTCCAGGTGTCACGTGTTAACGCTCAGTATCCCCCAAAACCTGGCACCTCTCTGAACAACAAGTGGTTGGGACAATTCTTGGCGTTTCAGCCTGGAGGGCAAGAGTACCCAGCTATGGCTCACAGACCACTGGACACCCACAAGCTGCAAATCCTCTCCAGCTGCTCTGTGGTACCGTGCAATTCCACAGCACAACCACCCCCTTTGCTACTCTGCCCAGAAGAGTTAAGGGCCTGATGGCTACCTACTGCTCCAAAAATTTTGCAGTCACTCAGCAATCACTAGTTCGTTTTAATTTTTGTCACTGCTTAAACACCGCTCTTTAAACCAGGAGTAAATAGTATCTCTCGTGATCAGAAACCTTTTCCTTGCTTGCATCAGTGCTCCTGCTCTGTGAAGAGCATTCATCATGAGAACTTTAATATTATTTAATGGAGGAGTTGAAGAATAATGCATGAAATTCATTGAAAATGAAATGAGTAACAATAATGCAAAGATCCCAGTGAGGATTTTCAACAATTCACAGTGAGAAGCTCTGCTTTTGTGACTCAAAACAAAGCTAAAGCCCTGCAGCTGCCTGCCACAGTGCACTCAGCCACACTGAACAAGGCCAGCAGATCACAAAAAGACAATTCAAAATTGGCAGGTTAAAAAGCTAACTAAATTCCAACCACATTTCTTCACCCGAGCAAATTACAATGATATTTCCCTTTCAGAATTCTAATCTACCCCATTCAATTTTATTATCTGTACCATAGAGACAGGAACAAAAGGTTTCCTAACTATTGGGAAAACATTAAAGTAAATGAAAATATATATGGGGAAGGATATTCTGATATTAACATGTTCAACTTTCATTCTTGTAAAAAAAGAACTGGTCTGCATATGCTAGAGTTTGTTTTCCCTGCACATTGTTCTCTGACACAAGAACTACAAAAACCACAGCTCCAGACAAAACTTCCCATGAATACAAGTGAAAAAGCAAAATACAAGATCAAGATGTAAAACGCAGCTGGTTCTGTAGAAAAGTAGGCAGTATATTCCAGTAAGAAATCTTGTTGCCATGCCTGCTGATTTGTCTTCTCTCATTCTTTAGGAAGGGTTTATCACTCTATTTTGGATGATAAACCATGAGAAAGAAGAAAAAAATTCATTCGGAAGGAAAAAAATTGGGTGTTTGATGCAAAATTTTTAGTAAGAAAATCTCAAAGAAGGAACCAACCACAGAAGAGGTACCCAGATGAAAGTACTTTTCAAAATTTTCTATGGCGTATGTCACTCTTTAACATGATTTTCAAAGTTTGGAATGCTAAAGAAAGGATGATTTCACTTACCTCTTTTGGTAATTTCATCAGCATCTCTTTGCAGCGCTGCACACACATCACCGCTTTCTGAAAATCCCCTTGAGCCACTGCCTAAGCAGGAGGAGCACGCCAACAAACCATCAGTGAGCAACTTGTCTTCCAAACTCATGAAAAGACCGACTCTCTAAAATAGGACTTGGGTTTTTCACATTCAGTAAAGCCAGGTTTGGGATTAGCCATCTGTCCTTACAGTGCTACAATAATTCTGTGTATTTCTATACATTGCCAGATGATAAAGACACTCAGAAAAGCTCTGCAGTCCTTAGGCAGCGTGAAAAGGCCAGATGCCTGGGACAAGTTCATGCAGATGATACAACAGCTCAGCAAATCTTAAACCACTTCTACAGTAATTTAGGGGCATATTTTGTTTCCATGATAAAATAAAATGTTCAGCCACTGCTTTAGGGAACCTCTTGGTTTGGAGACAGTACTGCCCTTTCAGATACTGTGGTCAGTGCTGTTAGCAACAAATGCAGGCATCTACATTTTCTCATATTTCTGGAGCACAAGTCTCATGAGGAGAGGCTGAGGGAGCTGGGGGTGCTCAGCCTGGAGAAAAGGAGGCTGAGGGGAGACCTTCTCTCCAACTACCTGAAAGGAGGGGGTAGCCAGGGAGGGTCGGTCTCTTCTCCCAAGGAACAGGCCATGGGACAAGAGGAAACAGCCTCAAGTTGCCCCAGGGGAGGTTCAGGTTGGAGATTGGGAACAGTTTGGACACTGAAGGGCCTTGGACTGGGCTGCCCAGGGCAGGGGCTGAGGCACCATCCCTGGAGGGGTTTAAAAGCCATGTTGACCTAGTGCTTAGAGACATGGGGTAGTGATGGGTTATCAGAGTCAGGTTGAGGTTGTGCTTGATGATCTTAAATGTCCCTTCCAACCCAGACACTCTGTGATGCTACGTCTGTAATACTCTATAGCACTGATAAAATACTCAGAAACTACAGTTAGGTACAACAATGGCTCACAAAACTTAGAATTTCTAAATTACATACTTTGAATTACTGTAATTTGCATTGGTGATCCCCTAGAAAACCCTTAGCACTTTTTCAAATTTTTCTCATATTGCACTGGGCTTATTTTTTTTTTTAATTATCACCATGATTCTTACCTCACTGTATGATGCCAGGGATTGAGACTTTTTAAAAAAAATATCAAGTGCCACAGAACTCACTATTTTTAGATCTTGTAATTTCATACTAATTCTCCCACTGTTTAAAGGCTTTAGATGTGGAAAGCAGCATGGGAGAGAGGTTATTCATGCATAGAAAGATCTCTGATGGCATATAATACTGATAGCCTTGAGGATCTTCATGAGCTTGCAGTCATGAAAGTTGTAAGTTACTCTGCACACTTTGCACACAAGACTTTGCACACATGGCTTATAATATTTACTTGCTGGACACAAACCTTGGCTATCTGTAGCCATGATGGCTACTATCTTCACACACATCCAGTCAGCCTAGCTGCCAATACTAGCACAGTACCATGAGGGTTAAAAGGTGACTAGTCTTGCTGTTTACATTACACAAATGCAGTTTGGGGACCCAGGCTCTACAGCAGCCCCATCCCACTTCTTCAGTCAAGCACAGGACACCTTTGGAACCCACACGTGCATGAGTCAGAAAGGTGGCTGTTTGTATTTGAAACATGCCAGCCAAATCATAAAGTAACAAATCTGAACTAGAAGATATAAACACCACAGGAGAAATGACTGTGATAAATTAGGCAAATTAAAAATCATTAAATGATTGCAACACTGAATGCAACCATGAGATCTGCTATCTCACATCTAAGTGAAGGAAACGTATCCCTCAACAAGTCTTCAACGGCAGGCATTCATACAGGTAATAACTGGGTCAGAGTTTCCCCTTATCCCCCTAGTGACTTATAAGGAAAACTGGGAAGAACACATACTGATTCAGCCTGATAAGAGAGTACTTTGAAGAGGTTCTTCTCCACATCAGCCTTGTGCACGTGAATATCTGCTTCACCATCGCTCCCCTTAAGTAACTTTGCATACAGCTTTTCTATACTCTGGAAAACAAAGCACAGGCATCACTCATGGAACTTACAAATTAGCTGTGTGTGTAAGAGATTAAAACTGGAAAAAAGACGTACATTCATGGCAACCTCTAGAAATCCATCGGCAAGATCAGCTTTTCCAACATCTATCCAGCCTTTCCCGGTTTTCATAGACATCTGAAGGAGCAAATCGTAAGCGCTTTGTGAAAATACAGTGACTTTCAGGAAAGGCAATGCTAGATCTTGTCTCGCTGATGCACCTATCGCATGTAGGAGAGGGGTTTTCGTATTTCAGGTCTTCAGTTTCTGACATGTGCCCTCTCACATCTGAATGAAGTCCTTACCACTTAGATGCAGCGTAAGACTTACAGTGCCCCACTAAGCAATATGATACCAGAATAAATAAATACACTGCTGGTAGGACATTTTACCACGTGACAAAGGTGTGCTGTTAACTGCAATGTCCAGAAATTCCTTCCTGCGTTGGCTGAGCAAGGTATCCCTGTGACAACAGGTCCCCCCTGCAGCGTGGCTGTTCCTCAGAACTCCAGGTATATCCCACTCCCTTCCCAAAGCAACCCTAAGAGGGTTTGGAGGTTTCTGTGGGGTTTGAAGGTTTCATTTCTCAGCCACCAGCAGCCTTACCAAAATCTGTCTTCGAATAGTTCCCTCCGGAGGATCAGTGCCCTCACAAAGGCACACCAGTCTGCAGGCAACAAACCGTACTGCAAGAAAACAGCACACATTCCTAAGTTCTCTTTTCTTTTTCTTTTTTTTTTTTTTTTTAAGAAAGTCAGGCCCTGACATATCTGAAAGATTGCTTGCCATCTTAAATTACAGAAGAGAAAGAATTGAAAGCTTCAGGAGTCAAAGCAGACTGAACTTTAGCCAAGCTGCTTAAAACTGCTTTTTAAGCAGTTAAAAAAAAAAAAAAATACTCTCATCAAAATACCTATTAAAAACTTTAGAGAGAGTTTAAGTTAAATACATGGCATACAAAAACTTAATTACATTGCAGGTGCTTACAGTAACATGTCCTGAGAGCTTCAGAATAGCCTTCAGCAAAATAGGGAAATGAAGTTTAATAATCTTTACATTTTCAAAGTCAAAAGCAAAAATATTTTCAGGCCTTCCCTGTACATCAGGGATGGAAAAGACACCACTTAATGTATTTAAAGTAGCCTCTCCCTGGCCCTTCAGCTGCGCTACAAGATCTGAGAACATTATGCTCTACAATTACTACTTATTTTGTGCAAACTTACCCTTTTCCCTTTACCTGACATAATTTATATAACACAAATTATACATAATTTTGACTGTAATCCCTCAAGACAAAAATGTAGCCAGATACTGCAATCCTGCACAACCACATAAAGAACAGATTGAGGGAAAAGACCAAAAGCTCACTTCTGCTTTCCCCCAGCCCTGTTCCTGGCTCCAAGCAAACCCACCAGCTGTCTACCTGGCTAAAGCACAGAACTAAAAGGAGGATTTAGAGTTCCTCTGTATGTAAACACTGATAAGATTGTTAAATTAAAGAAACAATATCACTTTATATGAATTGAGCGACCAACAATATAAAATGTACATCTATGTTATTTCCATATATTTTTAAGTTGAAGCCATGCCATTAGAAGACAAATTACAGCTTCCTTGGGTGTCATCACCTCTTTCCTGACTCTGGCTGGGAAAGGGGGGGTGACAGGAACGCCCACACGGACCCTGTGTCACAAGACCACTATTACACCAGGATGCTCCTTCCTGAGCCATTCACACAAGCCCAGCTCTACAGCTGTGCATTCTCCTCTGTCCACAGCCTAGCTGCAAAGGTGCAACCAAATCGATGGTCTGTCAGCAGAGAGTTTTTCCTCTACAGCACACAAAAGACATTTAGGAAGGTATAGAAGACATACGTACGTTTAGCTCTTTGCTCATCATTGACAACAGAAGCCGTGTGTTTGGTCACAGTCCAGTTCCACAGGCTTATGGCGCTCTCTTCCACCTGAGGAGGAGAATTCCATTAGGTTGAATTTTATCCTGGATTTGGGTCACATTGAAATTTACTACCAGAAAAGGAACCATCTTTCATGTGCATCACAGTAATGACCTGTCCACGTGTTTGCGCAACCTCCTTTTATGCTGGAGCCAAAGGTGTGAGTTTTCCATGAAACTATGACATGATCCCAGAGGGAGATTTGGGACAGTGACCTGAGAACAGGCATGCCGAATGGATGGCATGGCACTCCTTCAGCTACAGGCACACATCATTCTTTCTATAGATCCACCATCTCAGAGCAATTACAAGCAGCTGACGGGAAGCATATATTCTTTTCGTAAGTATAGTTTGTAAGGTACAGTCAGCCTTACAAAAGACTGTTTCACATCTTCTGAAAACACAGGAGAGCTTCTAAGATGAAGCACGGCAAGAAAGAACATGAGTGGAACTCCCAGGCTGGCAAGATGTGAAACTAAAACGAACTAATTAATCCTATGACCAATGGCACACACACGTCACATCACCCGTCAGTGATCCAATTCAAAATCATGCATAACAGCAAATTCTGTAAGGGACGGACTTTAGAAACATTCAAATACATTCTTAAACAAATCCCATTAATCTGCCATATAACTGCAGTGTCCTAACATGTTTCTACCAAGTCCTTGTCCAAACTTAGCCAAACCCCACCTCACTTACCCTGTCTACCTGTGAGAACGAAGTTTTCTCACAAACATTCACAGATACAGAATTTGTGCAATAGCACATCACCATGTCCAAAATACAAACTGGTTCACTGCCAGCTTTCAGAATACATTATCTACGTTTTAAATAGATGCTGAAAATTTTCAAGGAATTGGAAAAGCGCTGTAATAATTGTATCAGGTTTAAAAACTTAATTATAGTAAGGCCTCAGCTCTTTTCCTCTCAAAAAGAAAACTAAGTCATTTAATTATTTAAATTACCTGTATCAGGAAACTCCTGATATTGCCAAAGAAAGAACAAAGGCTACCAACTATATTCTTTTGTTACAAAGATGATGGAACCCCACATAAAATGAATAAGCTCCTTTAGTGACCCACCCTGAAGAGCTGCCCCTTCCATCACTGCAGATCTTAGTTTCCACAGCGGGTCTTGGCTGGGAATATGCTCTTGCCTAACCAGGAGACAATTTATGGCCCCTTTTATTGAAGGAATCAGATTACAAATTAAGGATTTCTCCTTTCTTCAAAAATAATTTAGCCCAGCCGAATCAGGAAGAACTGAAGGATCCCAGTTTTACACTCCTGACATTTCTTTACGGACTGCACTAAGCATACATACTGCTGAGACACGTCCCAACCTATCTTGCCACCTGTCACAAGCTTAGGACTTTCAAAATCAGTCTTCCTTAGATCGTTACGAGTTAAATCTCTCTTCAGAATGTAATTTTGGAGGAAAAAAAGCTGGACACTACCTCAGCTGGTCTTGGGTTTAGTCCAGATTAACGGAATAAAATAAAAAAAATGTACTCATCCGACTTCTTTTGTAAAAAGGCCTTTTAAAGTCAGCGTTTACTACTTTTAAGTACTCCCCTAGAAGAAATACACAGAAGGGGGGAAAAAAAGAAATAAAAACCATTATAAACAACCTAATTCACTTCCCACTCTATGTCCTGGGTTTACCAGGCAGTTAAATAGACAATCTTGCTGGTCTTCTTCCTCTGCTATGGTTATTGGAGCGAAAAGGACCTCTCCTAAGGCCCTCTCCTCTGGCCCAGCACCCAACTCCCAAGGGATCGCTGCTCTACGCTTGCCTTTTCACTTGAAATTATAATTGGGTACTACTAGAAAATTGAAATAATAAAAGCCTTAGCCTTACTGAGATACCAGCAGCTTTTCCCATTGTGATGCACGCTTTTACACTCAGGATCAGTCAATTTTTCATTGACTTTTTAAATGTAGCATTTCCCTCTTTATTTCAGAGTTTCACGCTGTCGGGTTAGAAGATGAGTCAGTCAGAGGTTTTGCCCGCGTTCCACTTATACTGAGGGCCGAGGCAGGAGGCCGCTGCCAGAGCCTCAGGGCCCGCGGCCACCAACCTGGGCGAGGGGAGCCGGGTGCTGTGGGGCGCCGGGACCCCCCGCTTCCTCGAGGGGTCCGGCGGGGGGCCCCCCGGCCGAGCTACCGCTCTCGACAGAGACGCTCCCCGCCGCCTGGAAGAGCTCCTCCGTGAGGGCGGCGATGCGGGACGGCGCCTCCTCCCTCAGCAGCTCCCACAACAGCCCTGTAGGACAAGGACGAGAGGGAGGCGTCAGATGCGGCCCAACGACAGACAGCAGCTGCTCAGCGCTCACCGGGAGGGGACCCCGGGCCGTGCCGTACCCTGCACCGCCTCTAGTCGCGCTGCCGCCATGTCCTGAGCCGCCCCCCAACGCCGCCGGCCTCTGAGGAGAACGGGGGGAAAACGGAGCACAGCGCACGCGCGGCGCCGCGGAGCATACTGGACACAACGCTCCCGGATGGCTCCGCGCGCCGATTGGCTATACGGCGCTATCGGCCCGCCTCCCCCGTGCCGAGCGACAGGCGCCGAAGCCAATCGGACGGCGCGGCGGCGGATCGTCGGCCTCCAGCTCGCCGTCGGGTGGGCGCCGCCGGCGGTTGTTGGAAGGGGCCGTGGGGTCGCGGCCCGGGCGGCGGCGGGCGAGATGTCGGGGCTGCTCCACACCACCCTCAGCGGCCTCAACAGCGATTCCTACTGCGAGATCAGCCAGTATCGCGACCAGCACTTCCGGGTGCGGGGGTGGCGGGGCCCAGCCGGGGCGGGCGGGGGGCAGCGCCTGAGGGGAGGGAGGGGGTGGGGGGGAGGCGGCGGTCGCTGGGGCAAGGCCGTGAGGGGAGTCGGCGGGAGCGGGGGCGGCGGGCGAGCTCACCCCTCTCCGCGTTCCCCTCTGCCCGCAGGGTAGCAGGCAGCTGCAGGAGAAGTCCCTGAAAATCTCCTCCACGCTGTATGTCGGCAACCTGTCCTTCTACACCACCGAGGAGCAGATCCAGGAGCTCTTCTCCAAGTGCGGAGACGTCAAGAGGATCGTCATGGGCCTGGACAAGATCAAGAAAACCCCCTGCGGCTTCTGCTTTGTCGAGTATCTTTTTTTCTGGTTCCCGGCCGCTGCTGCCGGCCTCTCCTGGGGGTTTGCCACCTTGTAGTTCCCCTGTGCACAGCAAAGCTGAGCTGCTCTGTGGAGAGCCCGAGAAGGAGTGACAGTCAGGTGCCTTTCTCCCCTTCCAGCCGCGCTGCTTCCCCAGCCAGCACCTGAACTGGGGGACAGACTGTGCAGCGGTGCTACCGCTGCTGTGCCTTCTGGAGGTGGCAGAGAGCTCCTTTCATTTGTCACTTTCTGTAATGGTTTTAGGGCCAAAATGAGAACTGTTTAAATTGTCTGCCTGAGCATGGTCAGAGCAAATACTCACTATCCCACCTTTACACCTGAATAAGCCATAGGGGCATTCCCGAGCACAGAGCACACGCTTGTCCAAGTTGTACCGTGAGCTGCCTTAGCCAAGCTCTACTGTGAGGGCTACTCCTCTTGTTCAAATTTGGTCAAGTTTCACACAGTATCAAAAGGCATATTTCAGATGTCTAACCCTTAGCAAGGCTTTAACATGTTTGTTTCATCTGCCTGTGAAATAGGTGATCCAAAACTGCTTCTTGTCTGTGCAGGAACTAACATTAGAATTCAGAGTCCTTTCTGAGCAGGAGCTTGTTTTAGCTTGGATTTATATTTTTTATGTTTTTGATCCCGTAGAGAGAGCAGGAAGAGTAGAAAAGGCTGGAAGGCAGGGGTTTTCTGCTTCTCAAATACAATAAAACAATTTTCCCTGTACCCAACAAAACAGCACGCTTAGTTTTCCTTATAGTGTGCTTCAGGTACTACACGAGAGCAGATGCTGAACACGCCATGCGATTTATCAACGGCACCCGGTTAGACGACCGCATCATCCGAACCGACTGGGATGCGGGGTTTAAGGAGGGACGGCAGTACGGAAGAGGAAAGACTGGAGGACAGGTAAAGGCAGTACCTGCCTCATTCCCGGAATTTGGTCGCCCTAAGATTGTGTACTGTTTTGCCAGTTTTGTCTCATGCAGAAAAATGCATAGACTGATAACGATCTTTAGCCATTCCCAGGTGGTTTTGGTAAGTGATGGCTGGTGTTAAAAGCTAGAAATGGAATTGAAGGCTGTTTCTGCCTAGGACTCCACAAACTTCCTGCAATGCGAGCAAAATGTGCTGTAATCCAAGTTAGTGCTCTTAAAATGATGCAGAATTTGAATGCAGGGGGACAGTGTGGCTGCTAGGCCAGTCTCATAACGCAGTGGTTTGCCCCAGTGCAAAGGTGAGGTTCCTTTGCAGATCTCCACAGTGGAGAGGAGAAAATGGCCTGAAGGCCAGCCCTGGCAGTTGGGAGAGCTGCAAAGCTGAATGAAAATACTTGGGGGTCTTCTCTGCTTCTTGTCTAAAAAGACCTCAGCCATCAGATGTATCCTCGTTTCTCATTTACACTGCAATTAGCACCTTTTTGCTGGATTATTTCAAGTGAATCGAAGTGCTTCTAACCTGAACTTAAGTTCCCCGCCAACTGAGCAAGGAGGGGATGATTCTGAAAGTGCAGCAGGAGATGGGTGGTGCAGGGCACTAATACTGGTGTTACTGCTGTGTTCCAGGTGCGAGATGAGTACCGGACAGACTACGACGTGGGAAGAGGTGGCTTTGGCAAGATCATTCAGATGCAGAAGGCAAATCATCAGCCTGCAATCTATTAATTGCATCGTGGCTCCTAGTGGGCTCCGTCCTTCCAGAGGTAGCTCTGTTCTTGCGTTTTGGATCGGGGTAGGGAGTGAGATCCGAGTTCCAGCAAAAGGTGACCCTCCTTAGACTGTGGATATACATGTATTCATTCCCCCTTCCTTCTGGGCTAGAGAGGGTGTTCTGTGCTGTTAGAGGGCAACAAGGGGAAAAAAAAATGGACAGCTCTGCAGGATTCTGGATAAGAAGAAACGCAGCAGATGACACGCCTGGTGCTGTGACATACTCTCCTCCTTGCAGTTAAGCAGGTGGCTTCCTCCAAGCTGCGGCCGTGGCCGTGGTTGCTCTCAAATGGAACTCCTTAAAAGCTTAGCACCATCGGAGCCCCCGGCACCTGGCGGGGATGCACAAGAGATTCAGGTTTCTAATTCACAGCTCATCTGCATACGAAGCAAGATCTCTGTTTGGATGAGAGAAGTGGAACAAGGTCTTACCCTCTGCTCGGAGCTGCTTGTCTGTGCATACAGCCCTTGGGTTGGGCAGGGCCTGCAGAGCATTTCTCTTTATGATGCCCCCAGTGCTGCCTGGCTTTTCAGATCCTCACTGTTTGGCGTGATTTTGTTAAAAGTTTCTTTTCGTTTTTTAAATAAACCGTTATATTGGGCGTGGCTGAGAACGGAGTTATTTTTCCCCCCAAACAGCCTTCTCAAGGCTCTGCTGCGTGTCAGTAGCTGGAAGGTTGCTGCTGACGTGGTGGTGGTGTGGCTCCTGCTGAGCAGAGCTCCCACAGCATCAAGGCTCTTTCTCCAGTGCTTACCCCCCCCCTTGCCCTGTAGGTTGGGGGTGGGCAAGGTCTTGGGAGGGGACAGAGCCAGTGGGACAGAGCCACCCAAACTGACCAAAGGGACGTTCCATACCATATGACACCTGTTCAGTAATTAAAGCTAAGACAAAGGAGGAGGAAGGGGATATTTGTTATGATGTTTGTCTTCTGGAGCAACTGCTGTGCCTGCTGAAGCCCTGCTTCCTGGGAAGCAGCTGGACATCACCTGCAGATGGGAAACGGGGAATAAAGCTTTAGTTTTCCTTCACTTCTGTGTGTGGCCTCACTTTTGCTTTATTAAACTGCCTTTATCTTGACCCACAAATTATTTTCCATCTTATTTTCCTCCCCACCTCTCCTGCTGAGGAGGGCGGTGATGGAGGGGCTCAGTGGGCACCTGGCCTCCAGCCGGGGTCAACCCACCACGGTCCCCTCGGGTGCCCAGCTGTTTAAGTGTGAGCTGTTTAACACTACTAATCACAGAACACTGGCAGGGGGTGTGGAATCTGGTGTTGTCCTGGTGTACAGGTCGCCAGGGTAACGGAGCCAGCAGTCAGCATTTGGAGAGTAGGGGAGCAATTGGAGAAGAGGCAGCAATTTGTGGTCTCTGCAGACGGCTCCTCTTGAGTGTGAGGGGAAGATTCCCATTCCGGGAAGATCTTGTGAAAGCCCAAAAAAGTTGAGTATTGCAGATGGAGGCATCTAGTGCCTGAGAGAATTAGCGGCGCTGGAAGGCACCTTAAAGGACCTATATGATGAGGTCTACAAAGATGCAGAGAGTGCCCCATGCGTGGGGGCCGTGTGAGGAAAGTGCCCCCGTGTCATGTTCTACCAGCTTGGCAGTGATGTATTGCCCAGACATGGAGGCATCAGCCGTGGAGGGAGTGTCTTCTTGGCTCCAAAACTTTGAAGAAAATCTCTGTCCCCCCTTGTCCCCTCTGACAGGCATTCTTCCCATTTTAAGAGGGTGGCTGACACTCTCTATCCTGTTCTCAGCGTCCAAACAAAAGACCAGAGACCAAAACCCTTCTCCTCTGTGCCCAAGAACCTCTCAGATAGGACAGGTAATTCCACTGAACAAGTTAAACTCTGCCCGTGTGTCGGGGTTGGTGTTATGTAAATAATAGGAGCTGAGCCCTGCCCAGCAATGTGTCATTGTGATTCTTTCACATATTACCTTACCCAAGGTCATGGAGACTTGCACACCCATCTGCAGACCAGGCATGCAATTTAAATTAGTCTAATATTCAACGTTACCCCAAAGTCTACTACCCACATTACCCCAAAGTCTTGATAACTGAGCGGGAGAGGGTGTTACACTCTGGCTGTGGAAATGTCTCCTGCCTGTTTGTTTTGCAAGTCAGGTTGCTCTGTCTGTGCAACTGTCACGGGTCTTGAAGGAACTGCGTGTTCAGCCTTCGGCAGGTTTCAGCAGAGAGAGCGTTGATGTGATGCCCGTCGCCCCTCAGAGCGCTGAAAAGGAGCAGATTATTGACTCCAGAGCAAAAAAAATACAAGCAGTCATCTGGCCAGCCTGGCAGAGCGGCATCAGCGCGAGGGCCCGTGTGGAGAATATGAATCACAGAGGGAATAATTGCCTGGGCAAAGCCAGCAGGGAAATGGGAAAACTTAAGGAAGATGGAGAGAGAAATCAGGCACTTAACTCCAGGATTAGCAAAGCAAGCTCTTGTGTGGAAGGGAAACCCAAGGCGAATTTTCGGTTTGCCCCTGGGAGAGCCTGGTGGGCTGGTCCCTATTTTGCAAGATACGGTGATTTTGGCTCTACACAGATCTCCCTGGCCCACTCACCTCCCAAACCAGGGCTAGCAATCTATATCAACATAACCTTTGCAAAGAGATTTGTGCTGACTTTTATTCAAATACATGTGTTTGCCTAAAAGAATCCACCTCTAATACTACAGGCACAATAAATGTCAGGATCATTACTTCTACAGCAATCCCAGACAGAACCCAAGAGAGATGAAAAGCTTTCTTTCTTTCCTGATAGCTTTCTATGATGTCACGAGTGGTTGGATAGATGAGAAGAGGGCAGTGGATGTTGTCTA
>BJBW01016714.1:0-19841 GCA_004320125.1 Scolopax mira
GGCCACCCTGCGGGGAGGAAGGGGGAGGGGGGGGGGGGGGGATGTGTCGGCCCCCCCCCCCTTCTCCCGCAGGCAGTGGGGCGTGTGAGGAAGCTGGGGCTCCCCCTCTCTCTCACGCTAGCCCTGTGCAGTGCCTTCAAGGCGGAGAGGGGGGGTTGGGGGGGAATGCTGCAATGTAGCAGGCAAGGGAAACCGCAAACCCTCCCCCGGGACCCGGCGGGAGCCCCTGCCACCCTCCCCCCTACTCCAGGCCGAGCCTACCGCTTGGCAGCCCCCGCAGTACCTGGCCCGGGGCGGGGGAAAGTGGGGACGGAGGCGACCCCAGCGGGAGGATGGTGGACACACACACACACACGTCGCGGGGACCCGGCCGAAGGGGGGGGAAGGGGATGGACGGACTCAGCACCCACCTTTCACCACTCTGTCCGTAGTCGATAACTTGGGATCAACGGCCTTATGCTCCGACATGTCCGGCGGCCGGGGAGGCGGCGGGGCTCTCCCCCCCTCGGGCAGGGCAGGCGCGGGCTGAGGCGACAGCGGCCGCCGTTGAGGGTCAGGGCTCCGGCGGCTTCGCTACGGCCGAAGTTGCCGCGTCCCGCCGGCTGGCTCAGCTAAGCTCTGCCGCGCGGTGCCTTCCTCCTTCGGCTTCCTCCACCCCCGTCCTCCTCCTTTTCCTCCTCTAGTTAATTATTGCTCGCTTTCAATCACGCCTCCGCGTTGCTCAGGGCGGCTCGCTCGCCGTGTCCCCCCCCCACTCCGCCACCACCACCACCACCCCGCCGTCGCCACACAACCCCGGCGACGACACCCGCGGCGGGGCGGCTGTCAGTCAGGCGGCGCCGGCAGGAAAAGCCGCGAGTGGGGGACGCGGGCAGCGGGAACAGCCAGGTTGCTCACGCAACGGCCAGCCCCGCGCTTGCTTGCTTCCTTCCTTCCTCCACGGACGCGCTGCTCCGGCTCTTCCCGCCGCCGATCACCGCACCGCCTCGGGATCCGTATCCGTCTCTTTCCTTTCTCGCCGTCCCCCCCAAGTCCTCCCGCCGCCAACCACCGTCAGGGTCTCAAACCCGCACCGGCCGCGGCCCCGCGGCGCTACACGCCCTCCGCGGCGCTGCCTCCCACCCCTCTCCCTCCCACCTCACGGCCCCGCCCTCCTGGCGCCATTGGCTGCCGCCGAGCTGCCAATCACTGTCAGGTAGCTCCGCCCAGCGTTACACCGCCCGCGCCCACCCGCGCGCCGACGTGGGGGGACCGGCCCGGCCTGCATCGCCCAGCACAGCCCGGCGGCCCACCCCTTCCCACCTCCCCGCCACGGTTCTCCGCCGAGCCCGCCGCTCGGGCAGTGCGCGGAGATGCCGTGGGCGGAGTTGGGGAGTCCGCCTGTGACTGGGCTGCGGCGGCCGCACGCCGGGGAACCGCGCCCGGTGGCCGCGCCTGCGTGCCGGGCCGCCCCGCTCGGCGGCGGCGGTGGCGGTGGCGGCAGTGTTGCGGGGGCAGCGGGCAGCCCGGTGAGGGGGTGCCTGCCCGGTTAGGGGGTGTCCCCGCCGCCGTGACAGGCAGAGGCGGGGCTGGCCTGCACCAAAGGGAAGCTGCTCCTTCGCGGGGATTGGCTCACGCACCCTGGGGTGCGACACTCGTCGTTACGGATACAAGGAGAAATAAGTCCACCTCTCCTAACCCTCCGTCAGCTTGCCCAAAGGGCTGGCGACTGGGCCGCCCTCCTGAGGCCCCTCCAGCCCCATCACTGGTCCAGCAAGGACCAAGGCAATGGTGGGGCACGGGACGTTGTCCCCCTGTCAGAAGAGGACAACTCTGCGTCTTTCTGCGGGAACTGGAAAGTAATTTACACCTGCGATGGTGTCCCCCGGCGTTCCAGACCACATAAATATTGTTTAGAGCTCATTTGTACACGTAGTGGTTTGGGAGGAGCTATTCCTGACTGATTTCATGACTAATTTCCAGAATAAGGCTGAGCTGTTCTGGTTTAAGTTTCACAAAACTGTGAGTTTTAATTAAAGAGGAAAATAAGGCACACCTATTCCGGAAGAGGGATGTTTACAGGGTTTTTGTTGAATAACTTCTGTGTAGGTGAGCCAAAAACCAACAGACACTTAGCCCGGCTTCCCCTTTCCCCCCAGTGCGATGTACAATTTGCTTGCTTGGCAGATACTATTGCTTTAGAAAGCCATGAAGGAAATAAGATGGCAGTTATGACACATGTTCCCTGCTTTGATTTGCCTGACATTATGGGGACATTTTGTTGGCTGTCCTTGTGGTATTTTCACCGAACACAGGAAGATGTTGTACGCGGCTGACATTCAGCACAACAGCATGAGTCCTTGGCTTGTTGCCACAACCCTGGCGAGCTCCATGTGGCATGACCGTCCCTTTGTCCCACGAGCCCAGACTGGGTCTGGGCAACAAAGTTCCTGTCTGAGGTTCCCATCGCGCTGGGAACACAGGAATATAGAACAGAGCTAGCACTCCAGCAAGGGTATTTTATATATGCCCAAACAAATCCTGAAGCCTATGATGCAGAAGGCTCCCCATATGTTAGGTGGACTTCGTGAAGCAACCAAGTGCATGGAAGAACCCGGACAGATTAAAAAAAAACAAAACCAAAACCCCACCCTTCCATCTTCCTCCCCGCTGCCAGGGAAGCACTGCTTAGCGGCACCGGCTGCTTGGACCGGGAAGGAGAAGCAGCATGTTAGGAATGCAGTAGGGCCAGTAAATTCAGGCATTGCCTACACCTTGTGGGCCACAACTCCATGAGACGCGGCGGACCAGTTTGGATCCGTTCTTCTGTGACTGCAGGCTGTTTGCAGTGAGTCATCAGGATTCTTCTTGATAGGCTGCAACAACAGAGAGTCTGGGTCTCTCCAGCATACGCTTGCTCCCCCGTTAGTCACAGAACAAGACTTCAGCTCTGATTTTTTAACAAGAAAGTATGATTATTGTTGCTGCTGTATAAGGACACTCAGTGTCATAACTCCCGCGTGCTCGTATTGATTCTGAAAGCTATCTAGGATTTGTGTTTGGTTTTTTTTAACAGTTTTCCTTTGCTTCTAAGTTTTCAAATATGGCATCTAGGCTAGGTAAAGATCTTTCATTTTCTCTTCATATTGCTTTTAGTCTTCCTTTACATGGTAGAATTCCTATTTCAGGTAATTCCTTCTTTAGGAGTTTTCAGATCAGCTTTTGTAAGACAAAGGTGAGTACCACTGCCAAATACCACACATCATGCAAGATATGTTGCAGCCAAGATTCAGATCACAGGTATCAGACCTCATGACTACTCTGTCATGGTGTGGTGCAATCTTAACCCCATGACTTGTTTCAGGAGCGTTTGCAAAATCCTTGCCCTTGCTGTGAGGGAGGGAACGGAAGAGAGAGAAGGCACTGAACACCTTCTTCAATCTCTTGTAATGGTAACAGACTGTATTCTGTATTCTATTCTGCATTTCAGACCTATGTTGGTAGTTAAGGTTGTATATTTCTTATTTAAATCTGTCCTTCTCCCCATCTCCCCAGCTGGTCCTTCAGCTTTTTCTCACAAAGACCTCCTTTACCATAGAGGGATTTCTTTTTCTTGGGATCTGAGGCCTATTGGATTCCTTCCTCTCACTTAACAGCAGGAGGAGAACATGAAGATCACATCTTTGAATGGAAAGAACACAGTCTGCGGATTCTGAGAAAATCCTAACACACTTGACCTCTTGCATCACCAATCCTTAGTAGCATGGTTAGTCATTTCGCCCCCTAGTAGAACAGAAGCCCAGCATGATGCATTGGAAGCTCTGATCTTCTGAAGAGCTGTCATTTCTGATCACAGATTTTGGAGACAAAGTCTGTGAGAGCTGGGGGAGAAAGAATTTTTTCAAGTCCGAAATAAGTCAGTCCCCACCTCTTTGCCTCAGAGGAGTGATTCTTTTTCATTTTAAGCTGAAACATGACAGTTCTTTTAAGCCCACAGCAGTTCCAGAAAGCAGCAGCATTCAGCTGAAGTGGAAGGAAGAATAAATGCCCATACAACAAGAAGGCAGTAAGTTTAAGCCCAAGTTTCATAAAGATGTAGAGACTAATGGATTCCAAAATTTGTTGTAGGTCTCATGAAAAATTAGCATTCAGGTTGCCCAGATTTTATTTCAGCAACAAGATGAAGATTGTCTTCTAGAAATGTAACCATATGTTTGCACACTGACTCAACTAATTAAGATACTGTTTTAAAGTATTGATTGTAAGAGATAGGGTTTAAAATGTTAATCAATTGTTAGAGGAAAATTTGTTCTAACTACAGGGATTCTGTCCTTCAAGCATTAGCTTCTAGCCCTTGGAAATTCTGGCTACATATGTAATAAATGGAAGTTTGACAGTATCTTGGAAGTAAAGGAGAGTTAGAGAGTGCTCTTGAGTATTATGTGGCCACATGGCCACAAAAAATATGTGCAACGCGACTAGTCTGGAGATTGGTGCTGTCTTAACTGGTTACTGTCCTGATTTTTCTTTTAAGAGAAGTTTGTAATTGTTTCAGTTTACTTCCCCACAGTACGAAAATTAATGAGGATTCTTAACATCTGTGTATCTAAGTCCATTGCCTTGGCCATAATCTCTACAACGTAGTCATCTACAAGATTGAAACCACTACGTACTAGCCTATATTGACAGTGCATCTTCAGGAGGTGCTCCATAGTGGTATCAATGTCCGTTACAGCCCATGCTCACAGCGCTGACTACAAGCACCTAAAACTTCCAGAACTACAGTCGTCTATATTGACCAAAAGAAATTCGATAGCAGTGCTGTACTAGCCTTGGAAAGCCAACGTCATTTGCCAGTATTCCACATGCCATTTGGTTCCGTCATATCCAGGAGAGGAAATCCACCCCTGTGCAGAGAGCCCATACAAAGGACCGTATACCCATTTAGATCCCCATCAAGGGGCACTGAAGTGGTTTCCTTGACACCACCTTGACAAATGTTTTCCCATATTTATCCTACATCAATACCAAGAGGGAGATAGATAGATAAAGGGCCTGCAGCAGGTAACAATTCTTTGTACCACCCAAATGCTCTCCAGCTATGCTTGCAAAGGGATGGGAAGGTCAGATGGCAAAACACAGCCACATAATCCATCCCCAAATGTATTCTCTCTTTTCCCTATGTGTGGTCTTCATGTGTCCACTGCAGGCGCTTAACCTGTTGCATCATCAGCCTCTCTGGAGCTTGTCATGTTTTCCCTTTGCATGCATCTGTTAGGCTTTTGGCTCAGCTACTTATATATGTTCTGGATTTGGTCCTGAAGGTTTTAGCAGAATTTATACACACTGTTAATGTTACCGTGCCTGGTTTAGAAAGCAAAGCAAAACAGATAATTCTACAGAGAGTCATGGAACGGATGATACCAAAATGAATTGTGTTGGAATAAAATGCAAGCTATGTCATCCAGAATGCTGGAGAGGAAAAGCAGGTTAGCTCCAAATTCCAAGATGCTGAATCAACATGGAAAACAGAAACAAATGGTGCCGTGAGCAATTATACAGAGCTTGACTGACATTTGAGGAGTCAACATATAGTAAAAGAAAAGAACACAAGTGAAAGAAAATATCCTTGAACCCTGGAAATAGTCATACCCCCCACCAAAACTGGACTACTTACCAGGTTCAATATAAAAGAAGCATGATTACAGTCATCTGAGGCCGAGAATGAATATTTGCATTCCGATCAAGCCTAGGGTGCAAAAGTGATCCACAAGTCATGCTTGTACTCCCTAGCAGCATGCAGACCCAAGAGAAATCATACAAGGGACTTCCACCTCTGCCCCCTTTCCAATACTGCAGAGAAGTAAGGTGATGCAAGTTTCCTACACTGCAGTTTCAGGTTTCTTAAGAGGCACATGCTTTCACCAGACTATCCTAGTAAATCCAAAGGTGAAGACCAGGTTAGAAGTAAGGTCGGAGACAAGTACCGAAGCTAGCATAAGAATAAATCAAGACACCAGAGACACAAAGTCATACCAAATTGAAAAGTCAGAAAGTCAGAGAGCCAGAAGTTTGACAACCAAAAAGCCCCTATTAAAGATAAGTCAGGGATGGAACAAGGTGAGGTATGGGAGCATAACACAAAGGAGACAGGAACCAGGGCTCAAGACTAAGCAAACAAGAATGAAAAGCAAGAGAGTCAGAAGCAAAACTACAGCCAAATGGCACTACAGACTGCCAAGAGCAACTGGTAGAGTTGCCTGACACATCTGCTATTAGAGGAAATTAGCCAAGCCTTAGCTCCTGCACAGCTGGGCCACAGTCACAGTTGCCCTATTGCATCCAGCTGCAGGGCCAGTAGATGAGGCAGAGCCCAACAGCGAGGACTAATGTGCATTGGTTTAAAACTTGAGCTGCAGGAGTAGCTTGTCCCTCTAAATTTACTGGTGTAAGCAGCAAATTTAACTCAGCTTGTGTATCCGGTAGAGCACTGCACTGATTTACTTAAATGTGTTCAAAGGTATAGCTTTAATTAAACACTGCAAGCTTGTGCAGTGGAAATGCCTTAGTGCAGAAGAAATAGGTGTATCTGAAGGCACTGAAGACAGTGCCAAGGCTCCCAGAAGTGAAAAGACATCCCCTCATCTCCCCCTACTGGTGTGCACATCCTCAAGCTTCTGCAGAGTGTAGGAGGAGCACCTACCTCACCTCTTCGCCAGTGCCAGCACTTGGTGAAAACTGCAAGACTCTTCGGAGCAGCCTCCAACATCGCACTGTTCTCAAGATGCTGGCAACAGCTTAAAGCCACAGACCTGCTATTAAGAATTAGTAATTTTCTCCCAGGGAGTTCATCCTACAGGCTTTGGTTCTTAATTAGATGCTGCTTTTAATGGGAGACTACAGAACACAGATTTCGCAGTGGGCCTAAAGATGTTATCCGACTGAATATTAAAATTTTCCAGAAAATATAAATTGAGAAAGAAATGGAAGGAAAGCTCACTGCTTTTTCAACATATTCTCACAGTAGCAAATATCATGACAGACCGATACCTGTTTAGAGAGAAAGGAACAATATTTGAAGGAAATGGGACCAACAAAATAACAAGATACACATTCATTTTGTATTATAAGTATCTAATATAAAGTTAATTTAACTCTAGTGGAATATTAAAAACTACTAGTGGCAGAACCAGCTGAAGAGATGTAAAAGTAAGACATGATACTCAGTGTATTTAATACCCAGGATACTCTTCTGCCTCCTTTTTCAGAAGCAATGCTGTTGTCAGAGTCACCAGAACAAAGAGGAATGTCTGTAATTGTTTTTGCACGAGTAGAGCCTTATTTGTTTTCATAAAGATGCCATCATTTATTATTTTTTTTTTTCTGCCAGAAAACAGTATAGATTAAATCCCTGCTTCTTTAAAGGTAATGTGCATGCAACACACCCCGGGATAGATTTATTCAAGTGCCATCAGTGCCAACTGAGGGCTCAGTGGCAACAAACAGACCATAACTGGTGTTAGGGGTGAGATAATTAATCAAAATAAGTTAATACTGAAAGAACAAACAGAAAACTTTAATTGCCCAAACCTCTCCGAATATGAAGTGTCTTGTGATGTATTATTTAAAGAAGCATAGCAAATATGAAAAGGAACAACAGACTAGAATGTTTTTTCCATACTGACCTCCTGTGCTATGTCTTTTCCTAGGAACTTTGGAATGGAAAAAAAGGGCAGAACAAACTGATCTCTGAATGCGTGTCTGTAAAATTCCTAAATAATACAAAGCAAAACACTGAAACCTGGAGATTACCACACAGTTTAAAGAGCTCTAATGAATACAATTGCTATATTGAATTAAATGTAACTAACTTACTCGAGTTGGCTTAGTGGCAGCATTGCAAAATGTAAAAGTTCTCAATTAACTTTCAGTCAGCTCAGCCATAATTTATACATAGGGAATTCAGATTCTCGCTTACCCCAAGGCTTTAAACTGCTGTAAGATACAAAGCAGCTTTGTAATGGTTATAAGTTACACTTACGCTCACTTAAAACCTCTTTTATACTCCCAGGGTGATGAAGAGCAGCCCTGAAGTAAGGCAAGACCAGCTTTCCAATTGACTACAAACAGTCTCAACCAAGGATGCAAATACAGGGCTGCCATCTAAACTGACTGCTGCAAAGGGACTCCTTGCTGGTGGCAGTGCCCTGCTTGTCCCATGGGGCTTTGCTGCAGGGCAACTTGCAGGATCAGGTGTTAATATCCTTAAAAAAACAGCAGAAATATCAACAACCAAACTCCCTCCTTCCCCCCATCCCACACCTACGTCATTTAAAAATGTCAGCCTCAGGCATGCCACAGAACATCCTTTCAATTGTATTTTAATCAAATTGCTTTTCACCTTCTCCAGTTTTATGTAAGAAGCACATGAGCTGCTTTAATCTTTCCTCCTCCTCCCTCACTCCTCAAAAGAAAGTTTCAGTGCTCTCTCCTTACTCAAAGAATGGCATTCAGCACAGCAACAGAAATATAAATCTTCTGAATTGCTAAAAAAGTGCTACCCAGAGGCTGGTATGGCTCTAGATGATGACAATCAAGTGCACAGGACTGGAGAAAGCAGTTGAAAAGCACTCACATAATATATTTTCCTTTTAAAAGATCCTTATTGGTACAGGGCACATTCATTCTATAAATAGATGTGCTCTACAGGACAGGGCAATTTCATCATCTTGACTTTAATGGTTTGTGAAAATAATTTAAACCATAAGCAAAGAACAGACATTAACATTATTCAAAACTATGAAGATGTTGCTTATTGAGTGTAAGTAAATATTTTTCAGTTACTCTTGCTATCTTAGCATTGCCAATAAGCCCAGCACTTGTGTTAGTTGCTTTCTGCCTAAGAAGGAAATATTTCTCTATCCCAAGAGTAATGACTTCTTGCTGGTTGTCTTCCAAAGCATGTTGTCAGCCCCTCAGTAGTTCATTTCGGGTGAAAATAACCCTTGTGCCGAGGCCAGGCCAAGATCATACACCAAATAAGTCCCATTAAAATTTTCAGTTAAGGCTTAAGTAATATTTAAGTACTATAGTGCTGGCCTTCTGCTCAGTAGTGAACTCATCTAATATCTGCAAAAATGGGTTTTCTCTAGGTTAAAAATTAACAATGGCTTATCCTGACCTCAGAATGGGATCGATGAGACTTCCAGAATTGAGTATCCCAGTAGATGCTCTGCCAGATTCTCAGGAGTTCTCCACCTCAATACATCAGCTGGCAGAGGGCTGATCACAACTGCACTGGGGGTGGGGGTGGTGAGTATCTGGATGCTGCTGCAATACCTCCGTCCCTGGAGACCTGAAGGCCAGGAGCTGTGGCTGGTGCTGAACATAGCAGTGACAGAGAGTGGGAAGCAGGGTGCTAGAGGATGTAGTCATCTCATCTCATCTGTGCATCCATCTATTTTAGTAGTGAAGCTATCAAAGAGAAAGGGGCAGAGAGTAAGACAGAAGAAAGTGATTGCTGCTATGTAGGCACACAATTAAATGTGGACTACCGGTACACCGAGATCATACCAGATGGCTGACTGTCTGACCTCCATCACTTCACTAAAATGCTTTCCTTTTGCCTCTGTCTTGTCCAGACTTAGCTTGAGCTGACATGTTTTATTCTGGCTCCAATTTCTTTTAGGCACAGGGTCAGCTGGAAAAAGGTCTTGTTCATGCTGAAAAGAAACAAGACAAATGAATGGATGTTTCCAGCACCATATAATTAGAGTGCAAAGCGTGGCTACAGATAAAATATAGATGCATGTAAAATATGGGAACCAGACCTTCTGCCTTACTAATGCAATTATTCATACGCATGGCAACAAATATGCTGTGGAAGGGAATCTGTGTCAGTGATAATGTTTGCTCAGATATTCACTTGCATATTCATGGGCTCAGATGCAGAATATGCAGTAGGGAATCATCAGTTCACGTCCTTCTATTTCTGTGTCCTGAAAATTTCCTCCTTTGTTTTCCTTTCTTCTTCTGGCTTTTTTTATTCCCACCCTGCTCACCCCCTCCCACCCCCTCACCCCCCTCATTTCAGAAGTACCTGGAACAATATTTCAGAAAAGTTTTGTAACAGCATGTTTCCTCTTAAAGCACCTTGCAGTGCTGTATGCATTCTCTCCCCCTTCTCCTAGAAGAACCTTTGTAATACCCAATTAGAGCTACTGGCCCTTCTCTCTCCCTCTCTCTCTCTCTCTCTCTCCACCCCACCCCACACGCCCCTCCAATTTTCTCTTTCCCCTCATCTTCTTAGCTCCATTGTAGCTCACGGCGGGCAGTGATAGCGATGGATAAGTCCTTGCTGTGACATTTTCCAGTGATTCTTTCCCAGGAAAGAGCCATTTCACAGCATGCCCAGAACATACTCTCATAGCATCCAGAAACACTTCCCAAAGTATTCCGGAGATTCTTAAACTCCATTATTGCAAATAGTCTCCAATTTCTCCCCATCAGAGCATGTACTTTGAATGACTTCAAGCTTTCTCTCGCCACTGTCTTTTAAGTATCTACCCAAATATGTGGGGGTAAAATCTGACTATGTCACTCATAAGCAGAGGGGAGCTTATCAAATCAAATCCATTGTTTTCCCATAAAAAAAAAAACAACACAAACTTTCTAATACTGCTCTAAATATATAGTCACTGCCAACAGTAACACACATAGCAGCCAGCTTCCATCTGCATTGAGATTTCCCAGACAATCTGTACAGTATCACTCCAGAAACTGCTAAGCCTTGGCAATAATTAAAAGATTGATGGAGAGACACTGCAGAGCTGTTGGATAAAGTTAATCAGACAGGCCAATTAAATAAATAGTAGCACAAAATTGACTAAAAAAAGAAGCTATTGACCCACTAGGGACAGACACCAGCCTTTTACTCTGAAGTTCTCACTATTTTGCATATCATTCATATATAATGTTCATACTTTATGAAGATCATATAGGAAAATCCCATGTACCTATGTAATGCTAAAAAAATTACATTGACTTTCTCCTAAGAGTATGCTGAATTCCCAAATGAGGGAGGAAGAAGAGAGAATGTTTATAATATCTTGGTATTTAGCAGTAAACAGATGATTTCTAGCCTTTCACTTACTTTATGTTAGACTAAAAGTATATATCTATTTTAATTTAAATCCTCTTCTACTGCTCCTGCCATTTTCTGCTAGGGCTTATCCTTTTAGGGCTTTAAAAGCCACTGCTTGGCATCTTTCATAATTGCTTGTGGAGAAGGGCAGGAACACTAACACCCTTATGTCCACCCTACTCACTGACCACAGAGAATCATTTCCTCTCCTTTTATGGTGAAGCTATATAAGTAATCAACAATAAGAGAGTTTCACACTTCACATTCAAAGATGTAGAGCCTGAAAGATGAACTCAGCAAAACTCAAACTAAAGTTTTTAACAGTGCAGGTAAATAACCATTGGAGTTGCTTGCCCTGGAATACATTGTGACACTTGGAGCTTTTAAATCAAGTCTGCATGTCTATAAAAAGATAATGTCTGCTTCAATTTGCAAGATACTGAACTCAATGTGGAAACCATTGGCCTTGATATGCAGAAAGTTAGACCAGAGGGTACTAAGGGCTTTAGTGGCTAGGAAACTTACTCAGAAACATGGCCAAGTGTAATACACAATTTGCACAAATACTGGTAATGCACATTATTTATGAATTCACTTTATGATTATCATTTAATTTCTGTAAGACGGAGGAAACCTGAGTAGCAAAAGCTTTGTCAGAGAGGGTAAAGAGAAAAACTTCACCCTGCTCTCACCAGACAGTGATAGAAAGGAATTTCTGCCCCCACTGATGGGGGTTTCCCTGGGAGCACTGGTCACCCAGATCAGGCAGCAAGAAAGCAGTGAAGCCATTTCCACAGCTCATGCTTTGTTGGTTTGCATAACAATTTGGCTTCTGCTCCAAGAGCCAGAATCCATGGCAGCATCTCTTTCCTAGGAATCAGATATTGGAATGCTGGATGCCTTGTGTCAGTGGATGCCACCTCCAATTAACTCAGAAAGTTCTTTATGGTATTTTATGCCAGAAAATTTATCAATCCAGCCTGCTGACTATGGGAGTCTTTTTCCCTAAATACTCCACACTGAGTTCCTTTAGACAAGTTAAATATGCCATGTGTGAAAACACAGAACTCTTTTCCTTCAAAGCTCAGCGACAAACTCTCTTACCTGACTGCTTCATGGCACTGGCACAATGGGACATCTTTCTAGTGATACTAGTACAAGTTATTGGTTATAGCCCATCACTACTTTTCTCATTTTTATCCAGTTAGCCATTTGATTGTCAGATAAAATTGATCAATCAGACCAGCTAGATGGAACATTTTAGCTAGAACTTTTTCCTAAAATGCACCTTGTTTACAATTTTATCAAAAATTGAAAAAAAAAGAAGGGAAGACAACACTCGGTCCATTCAGCCTGTGCATGAAAACCACTGAAGACAGTGGTTTTACCTTATTCCTCAATTAGTCCATTTATTTCAGTGAAGCTCCACAAGCTTCCGCAAGAGCTAAATACGTCTCCTAGGATATTTTTACTGCCCAGAATAGTCCTTGTCCAATTCAGAGCCCCCTGAGTCAGCATCAAAGCAGGTAACATGCTGGTCTCAGAGATACCAGACCTCTTAGGTCAGAAACTAAGGTTCCCTGGACTGCATTTCCAGAGGGTGTCATTAAGCTGAATCGGCTGCATAGACCTCCTGTAGCCACCAGTGAGACAGTTGCTTGTCATTTTGCAACATAAACTCTCCTCCAGCATTTCTGCATTTTTGATTTCGAGAACTGAGAAGGAGAGCCCGAAGCTTAGTGCTTTTTCAAACTGCCTGTACGTGCCAGACCTGTATTTGTCCGCCATGCAGTTATGTAAGAGTGGATCAACAAGTCTCTCTGCTTCTCCTTTCCCATGGCACAGAGGACATGGTTTAAACCCCCCTCTGCAATGTCTGCTGCACGCTGATGGCTTTTTCACATGAGAGGTTTGAGGTTTCATAGGCCACGGGAACACAGGTAGGCAGCTATCTAGCTGTGCTGCAGGTTTTTTCTAGTCTATGTCTAGATATCAAACAGCTACAAAAACAAGGGAACACAAATAGTCTTTCCTTACAGGCCTGAACTCCCCAGGCCTGAAAATTGCATGGTAGAATTCTGTCAGAATTTATCCCCAGACCCCCAAAATGATTCAACAGAATTCTAGGAAATTTTGGCCTATGAATAAACAAAACTTACAGCATGTGAGGCGCACATGCTTTGATTTTACTGATTTCTTCTTTTTTCTCTCTCTCTTTTCTCCCTCCTCCTGTTGACACAAGTTTTTAAATCTATATGATCAGAGGAGTAGCTATTGTAGCACAAGAAGGCAGCCAGCCCTTCACTCTGGGTGGTTCAGGCCCACACGCTAACACTGAGGTACCATTTTGATATCCTGTTCTGTCAACTGTGTAATTGCATCTCAAGTAGCACAACTAGATTCACTGCGCACACTCACTGAAAGAAAGATGAACAACTGCAGTGACTTTCAAGATAAGATTTTTATACTGATGCTCTTTCTGATGCTGTACCAAAATTCTTGCGGTAAAGTCAACTAATCACAGTAATATGTAAGTGTTGACAGCTATTTATGTTAGGTCCTTTTGAATTTGTAAACAGAATATGACAGAACTAAAGCAAATGCTGAGAGGTTATTTTACACTCTGCTGAACTATAAGAAGTGATATGAAGACATTTTGGAGAAGTTTTACGGAGCTGGAGAAAAACATTGCGCTGTGGGACACAAATTCAGATTGTGTTGGAGAAGAAACACTAACGTGGTTCCCGCAGTGAAAGTTCATCTTCGTAACATCACGCAAGTTCCCATTAGCTTCCTATCTGTGTTAAAGCAGATAATTAACAAACAAGGGCGCTGACAGCAAAGATGTGGTGCAGAGGGACGGTCTCTCTTTACATTAGATTCACAGGCTGTTGCAGCAGCCGTGGTCTATGGACCTTGTGCACACGCAGAAAGGCAAACAGAAAGGGTGTGCAAGTTCTGGCCTTGCCACTGGCAGGACGCAGCCCACAGAGCCCTTCAGCAGCCAGCCACATCCTCCTTCACTGTTTCTTTTTTAGGTTTCATGGGAGTCCCTAGGAACTTCATGTGAGCAACACTCATTTGTTCTTCATTCTGCTCCTCCCCTCAACCTCCCACTCTTGTCCCACTGGAACTCACCTAAGAGAGAAAAATAAATGAGGACCTGAGCATGAGAATGCGAAGAGCTGTTTTGGTGAAGCTATAGACAAAATAGATTTGGAGTTAAAATTCATAAGAAATCTCTGCTGTGTGTCCCAGTTCTAGTTTTCAAAGAGCTGACTGTGAAGTGTTCAAGATTTTGAGGTCTTTTTTTTTTTTTATTCTATTTCTGAACATGTTTCAAGGCAAAGGAAGAAAATACTTTCATGTAATCAAACCCAATTCCCATTTGATAACTGCTAGCGAGGCTCAGGCTGGCCCTGGTATGCTCCAACTGACCTTGTGATAGCACAGAGTAGTACAGACGATAGGCATAAACAGATTAACACGAGAACCAACCAGTCTGGCAGCGTGGATGCCTTCACTGCCTCAGTTCTCTATTTAATTGCCCAGCAGGCCCTTTCATCTCCAAGAGCTTTTGTTTGTTTGATTCTTAAAAGAGAAATAATACGGAGCCAGTAGGGAGGGGAAGTGATCATGTAAGTTCTAAGAGATGAAAAAATCCATTATTTTAGTTGCAGGCAGTCCTTTTATAAGTTATTTACACATTTACTTATACTGGTATAAATCAAGACTAACTCCGACACTCAGCCAGCATGACGGAGTTCTCAAAAGTGAGATATCTGATGTTTGCTCAGCTCAGCTCAGTCATAATATTTTGTGTGAATATCTGCTGTCATTTCTGCCCTCCCTGCAAGAAAGCACATTTCCTGCTAGCTACAGGAAAATGTTTGAAAGTGCAAAGCACTCCGGCTTAAGAACTTCTAAATGTATTATTGCTTAAAGCATTGCCACTTTCAAGCCAGTTTCATGATTTTGAACACTTGGGGTTGGCAACAGTGAGCAAGTTGGAACAAGGGAGGCATAAATGCTAAGTAAGGCCAACAAAATATACACTGCACGAAGAGCATCATATATGAATCTGTTGTCCACAGATCTGTTGGCTGGCATCTAGATAGTATCTGGAATGCTACTTACTGAACATTGCTTCAGTAACCTCTGTCCTACTGCCAAAATCAATACTCCTGTTTGGGGTAACATGGCCCCCTATGATACATGTTATTTACAGATGAACTGATCATCAAGGACCTGATAAAAACTGGAAAGATTGATGGAGCAGATAACATTTTCAGGCAAAAAAATCATAAGACATGGAAAATTTTACTTATTTGGGCAGCTGAGCACAGCAGATGGCAAGATCTTCAGGGAAATAAACACAAAGTTTGGGAAAGCAAGAGTGTGTTCTAGCAGTTGCCAGTGATCTCATGCAGCAGGAAAATCAGTCAAAAATTAAATAGACACTCAGTAGCACCAGTGTTTTGTCAACATTTTGTAAAGAACAGGGACTTGGCAGCCAGAAAGGATAGGACAGAGGAGGCTGACTGGTTTCGAGGGCCAGTGTTTGCAAAAATAATTCTCAGAATCAGATGGTACCACAACTTTAGCAATCATCAAGAGTTTATGAAGTTTCACCAATTGTATATCAAAGAGCATGCAACTATAAAACTAAACTAAATGCGCATCTGCTACAGTCCACTCACAGGCTAGTGACTGTCAACTGATCAAATGAATCATGAGTGACAGCTGAACATGCTACATGATGGAACAAATATTATTGTCCTCCAGGAAACATTTTTATTAATCAATATGGTTGATAAATATGTTCATTGTTTAATATGGTTTATAAACGCATGAATAAGTTTATAAATCTAAGTACAGAATGTTCATAAATACATGTTATTCCATAGAAGGGCCACAACCATCTCTTTCAGGTAAATATGGGCTGAAACACTGCACAATATCTCACCTAGAACTTGAGCCTTTCTTCATTCACTGCTACTCAGACTTCACATTTCACATCTGTGGGATAAATAAGGAAGGTAAGATTGGGCCTATTATGCCAAACTGAATTAGCAAGTGATTTCATTTTAAAATGAGACATTATAGATAACTGGAATTGCCCATCGTTCTGCTTGTGTTTGAAATATCTACTCAATATCTCTTTGTGCATGGGATTCCTTCTTCGTCCTCATTTAATTACTACCAGCCATACAGCTGGCAAAACTTGAAAGAAGGAAAGCTATGGATGCAAGGAAAAGTGATTATGAAGAGAAATTATACATGCTCTCTGTACATAGCCCCTAGGATTATGGTGGAATCGAGATTAGTTGACCATTATTTACAACCATACAGATTTTGTAATATCTGCCTCATGATCAAGTATCAATTAAAAGAGAAATGGCTGGGTACACAAAAAATATATTAAAAATCTTTTGCACGTATGTCTACCTACATGTGATATTTATGTCTGCATGTATATGTCTAAGACTGGAAGGAAGCAGGGGCTCACTCTGGCCATAGCACTGGAGAAGACCACAGCACCACAGCATCAATACAGTCCCTTAACCCACAAATTTTACCTGGGTACCATTTCTTCCTTCTGCCCTCAGGAAACTGAACTTTCTCCCCATAAAGTTGAGCTGATAGTCTCTGGTTTAAATTTGCTGGTGAGATGAATTAAGTGCTCCCTGTGGTAAAGTTGTGTTAGGTTTTTTGTTTTTTTTTTAGTAGAACAAGTTCAGTAACAATTCTGCGCTAATCATCTGGATAAATTCCTTCTCTACCTGTGTCAGAGATTTTCCCTGGGCTTCAGAAAGGATTTCATGCAGCATTTGAAAAGGGCTGAATCAAGTAAAATGAAGCATGATATTTGTACGGTTGTGGATACCTTAGGCTTAAATCTAGATACAATAGGACCATGACCAAGCAATAGTAATTCATAAACTCTAGCAGGTATTGTGGCCAATTGATAGTATTTTGGTGATCTACATCAGTTTTTAATCTGGTTTTAGATAGTCCCAGAAGTATAACACTAAGAAAGACATGCAGAAAACAGTCCTTTTTTGTTGTTGTTGATTTTGGTATCAATTGGATGCTCCAGCAGTTTAGAAAATCTCACCAGAGTCTTAGACTCCCAAGTACTTAAAAACATTAAAGCACACATCTACTTCAAAACACTGGACCATAAGAAATCAAGGCATTTACAGTTGTTCAGCTACACAATGAATCCTGATACCCCTTGGTCAGGCGAATTGAAGTTTTTTTATCTACCTTCTGCAGACCTTTTTTTTTCTTTTTAATTATACATCCATGGACTTGTTTTCTCTTTATTATATGTGTTTCAAGTCTAAACATTCTATCTCTCCACTGGTTGTTCTAGCAATGACAAGGAAAAGGCAGTACAAATGTCTTATCCAATTGCAACCAACATTTTCTGTTTATTTTTTCAATAAAAGAGCATTTCTAACCTTCTCCCAAAATTATGTATAGTATACAGAATGTTATCCAACTCTTCCAATTATCTTTCAGAAAGCATTTGTAATAATCCAGTTAACCACCTACCTTGCCTCACTAATGTGCATCACCAGACAAATAAAAAACAACTTGTGCAAAGGTTTATTCCTCAGCCAATATAATTACAGACTTAATACTCCTGTGGGATTTAATGGATCTTAATGTCTTTTCTTTTGGGATCTGCAACAGCCTGAGCAAAGTCCAAAACAGGAAAAAAATTCCCCTCCCACTGATTCAATGGGAGGGACTTTGAGGTGCTCACCATCTCTTCTGTGTATTCAAAACCTTGCAGGATAAAACCTATGAGTCCCTGAGCAGAGATCTCATCTTTATTTATATACATCTGCAATACATAACTTTCATTCCTCATGAACGGATAAGTATGTGCCTATAAACATATGCACATGCATGATTCTGGCATACAAAATAGGACATAAATAAATACCCTGTGCTGTCAAATTTATGGAAAGAAGTCTGAAGCGTTTCAGGCTATGGGTATTTCTATCTTCTAGCTTGGTGGCAATTTTCTTTGCGTTTAGCAATGATGTTATAGTGCTTAATCATGTCACAACTGTTCTTTAAGATACACACCTTATTTACATGCTGAAAGAAATCACTTTTATAGCTGGATGTTTTCACAGTCAAATACCATGTTTCAGTCAGGACAGACAAAGTATATGCAGTGTAGAGAGGCTAACCATTTTAATGGTTAAATCCTGCATCACTTAACATTCAAACTCACAGGAATGCAGACCTGTTCTTTTCTGGTTTGCAATACAGTGACCCTCAAAGCAAGCACACGCACGAGGAAGTTTATAGCCTTCTCTTCTTTAAACTTTTGATTAAAATGTCCATGTAATGTTTACATACAAGGAAACACCCATCAAAATATAGTATCAAGGAATTTTTATGTTATGTCCTGTCTCAAATCCACATAAAGGCTCAAGTTCATGGGTCTAATGAGAGGGAAGTTTGGAGCAGAATGTCTACGTCATACCTTGCCTGCTGAGGGAAAGGCAGGACACACTGATGTCAGCGTAAGCCAACTGGGGCAGGAAGTGAATGTAGCTTTTCAATGTCAAAATGACTTTTCATTGTCATCCCAGAATGTCAAACATAAGTTCTGAAAATAAATCCATTTACAATTTGGGTACTTGTGCTTTCTTATTCTCCATCACAAAAAAAAATGTACTGCATTTGGTTGCACTTTTAGATTTCCCCTCAAGTTTATTTGTGGGTTTATCAAAAAGGTGGTGGGGTGTTTTTTTACAGATCTGCAACCATTTGAACTTGTAATAAAGACAGGGTAAGTTTTTCAAATGGATCCAGGAGTTCTGTCTGACTGAAGGTGGTTGAAATCAAAATTACTGGCAGATGATACTCCCAGCAACTACAAGAGCATGGTTATGAACAATTCAACTTTTTATTTGTAAACTTATCTTACAAGTTACTCATATTTGAAGCACAAATTCATAGCTATGTTTCCCAATTCAAAGCCAGTGAAGAAAAAAAACCCAACAAAAGTAGATTCTAAGAAATCATCATTATTACTCAAATAATTAAAGAATTTGCTAACTATTTCAGTGGATATGTTAACCTGCTTCTTACTGTAAAACACTTTGTAACCTGGCAGGTTGTTTCCCAAAGAAGGGAAGCAAACACCATGACTGTGTCCTTTAGAGGTCCTTGCTTTGCAGAACAGTTTATCATTCGAATACAAAGATATAACACCAACCCAATACTGATAAGTATTGGCTTTAAGTGTTTTCCTCTCTTACATTCATGTAGAAAACAGACAAACCCTGGCTTGCTTTGCTCCATGGGTTAGCTCAAACAGGTCGCCACAAATCTCCCTGGACTGTTCCTTCACATACCTGGGTTTGGGCACCTGGTTCAGGCAGAAACTGGATCAAATCCAAATACTGCATGTAATTCATGGACAACCAAGTTTATCTTTTGACCAGTAAAGAACAATTTTTAGTGGCAAGACTAAAGTTAAAGTGTTAGATCAATATAACAAGTATTCTTTTGCAGTATCTGTTTATAAATACATCTGTATCAAAGTGTCGTGGTTTGGCCGCAGATGGGGACAAAGGACCACGTGGCAGCCACTTGTACAAATCAGAGTCCCCCACCAGCAGCGTGGCCGGGAGGGGAAAATTGAAATTGAAAGTCGTGGGTTGAGACAAAGGCAATTTAACAAAAC